>JAKVIS010001192.1:0-14523 GCA_033119425.1 Bufotes viridis
CCAAGCAAGAACGGTCCGTAGTAAGGGTGAGATGGAGCCTTGGGGTGAAATTGATTGCCAAAATAGTACACCATAACTCAGTGGGTTTCAGCTACAAAGCATACAGTGTCCGCCTAAAACATATTTTGGTTCTGGGTGAAATTCACTCACAAAATAGCAATACGCTGAACTGGTGTCCCAGCTGTTGTAGGCCACGTGGCTAATCTGTCCGTAGTAAGGGTAAGGTTTTGTCTTGGGGAAATTCAATTAAATAGCACACTCTGACTCCAGGTCCCAGCTGTTGCAGGCTATGTTAACTCCGTCCGTAAAGGATATATAAGTAGTTGGGGGTGGAATGAATGAAACAAAATAGCAATACAAACTCAGTAGCTCGCCAGGGCTACAAGTACACCGTTCAAAATATATCTGTTCTGGGTGAAACGACCGAACAGAACACCCTGAATCAGCTGTGTCCAGCCAGTCATACGTGCTGCCAACATCCGTAAAATAAGAAATGGTTTTGGGTGGAAAACTCCCACTCATGCAAAGAAAGGTTAATGAGAATTAAAGTTGCAGGTTTCAGCCAGGCCAGGTGAGATAGGGTCCATAAAGAGAGATGGAGTCTAGAAAACGAAATCACAAAATAGAAAAATCTCCTTTAATGTGGTCTTGTAGGGATAAAAGTGAGAATAGGTCCCAAAGAGATATTATTTTGTGAAATTTAATTGCCAAAATAACAACACCTGGAATCTAAAAATCCCAGCCATAGCAGGCCATGTTAATCCGTCCATAAAGTCATCTTCTGTCTCAAAGTGAAACTGACAACAAAACAGCAAACAGATTATTAAATCATATTCAAGTCAAAATAGTACACTGATTAATATTAAACCCACTAAAACATACATTCTGTCTCAAAGTGTTAAACCCAACATAAATAGCAATAATTTCTGAATCTGTGTCCTAGCTGTAGCAGGCTGGAGCAAGCACTGTCTGTGTAAGTGTATATTTGGTCTTGGGGGAATTAATTACAAAATAGTACACGGAGATCAGCTAGTTGTAGCTTGGCTGCAAAGAGATATGTCCACCTCTTTCCAACGAAATTGTCTAACAGGTCCAATTGCCAAGACCACAAAACCCCGAACCAAAGTATCCCGGCCCTGTTGCAGGTCAAGCCCTTTCAGATCCATCCAAAGGGCAGGTTTTGTCTTGGGAAACGACTCCGCTAAAATAGCACACTAAGAATCAGGGTTTCAGCTGGCTGAAAAAGTATAATAGTGTCCGCCAAAACATATTTGTTCTCTGGGTGAACCCACTCCAAAGAGCAATTCTCTAATCTGTAGGTCCAGTGGCTAAAGTATAATAGGTCCGCCAAAGACAATATTTTGTCTCTGTAAAATTTAATTACAAAATATCAATAATTCTGAATCTGTGTGTCCCAGCCAGAGCAGGCCATGTTAATTTGCTCCATAAAAGATATTTTGTTCTGGGGTAAAACTAATCACAAAATAGCAATAATTATAATCAGTGGTTTCAGCTGTGGCTGGCAAGATAGAATATGGCCCACCAAAACATATATTTTGTCTTCTGGGTGAAATTCAATTGCCAAGAGTTAACACGCTGAATCTGGTGGTCCCAGCTTGTTGTAGGCCAAGTGTTAATTGGTCCGTAAAGGGCAGGTTTTGTCTTGGGTGAAACGAATTGCCAAAGAGCAACACCTCTGAATCTGGGTGGTCCTAGCTGCTGCAGGAGAAGTGTTAATCTGTCCGTAAAAAGGACATTTTTTGAGTTGGGGTGGAAATTCAGTTCGCCAAAATAGCACACCATAAATCAGTGGTTTCAGCTGTGGCTGCAAATATAATATGTGTTCGCTAAAACATATATTTTGTTCTGGGGTTAAATTAATTACAAAGAAAGTTAAATACCTCTGAATTCAGGTCCCATTGCTAACAATGTGTTGCACCTGTCCGTAGTAAGGGTATATTTTGTTCTGGGGTGAAATTAAATTACAAAATAGCAATACCTAATATATCAGTGAGCCTCTAGCTGTGGCTGCAAGTATACTGGTGTCCCAGCTGTTGCAGGCCAAGATTCATAGTGTCCACTCAAAACCTATATTTTGTTCTGGGGTGAGAATTCAATTGCCAAAAATAGCAATACTGCCTAAATCAGTGGTGTCCAGCTGTTGCTGGCCAAATGATTCTAGTGTCCGCCAAAACATCATATTTTGTTCTGGGGTGAAATATCAATTGGCATAAGTAGGGAATACCATATATCTGGTGGTCCCAGCTGTGGCATGGCCAAGATATCATAGTGTCCAGCCAAAACATATATTTTTGTTCTGGGTGAAATTCAATTGCCAAAGTAGCAATACCCTGAATCTAGGTGTCCCAGCTGTTTGCAGGCCAAGATTCATAGATGTCCGCCAAAACATATATTTTGTTCTGGGGTGAAGATTCAATTGCCAAAATAGCAATACCATAAATCAGTTGGTTTCAGCTGTGGCTGGCAAAATATAATAGTGTCCGCCAAAAACATATATTTTGTTCTGGGGTGAAATTCAATTGCCAAAATAGCCAATACCATAAATCAGTGGTTTCCTAGCTGTGGCTGGCAAAATATAATAGTGTCCATAAAACATATATTTTGTTCTGGGGTGAAATTCAATTGCGCAAAATAGCAATACCCTGAATCTGGTGTCCCAGCTGTTGCAGGCCAAGATTCATAGTGTCCGCAAAACATATATTTTGTTCTGGGGTGAAATTCAATTGCCAGTAATAGCAATACCCTGAATCTGGTGTCCCAGCTGTTGCAGGCCAAGATTCATAGTGTCCGCCAAAACATATATTTTGTTCTGGGGTGAAATTCAATTGCAAAATAGCAATACCATAAATCAGTGGTTTCAGCTGGTGGCATGGCAAAATATAATAGTGTCCGCCAAAACATATATTTTGTTCTGGGGTGAAATTCAATTGCCAAAATAGCAATACCTCTGAATCTGGTGTCCCAGCTGTTGCAGGCCAAGATTCATAGTGTCCGCAAAACATATATTTTGTTCTGGGGTGAAATTCAATTGCCAAAATAGCAATACCCTGAATCTAGTTGTCCCAGCTGTTGCAGGCCAAGATTCATAGTGTCCGCCAAAACATATATTTTTGTTCTGAGTGTGAAATTCAAATTGCTCAAAATAGCAATACCATAAATCAGTGGTTTCAGCTGTGGCTGGCCAAAATATAATAGTGTCCGTCAAAACATATATTTTGTTCTGGGGTGAAATTCAATTGCCAAAATAGCAATACCCTAAATCTGGTGTCCCAGCTGCTGCAGGCCAAGATTCATAGTGTCCATAAAAACATATATTTTGTTCTGGGGTGAAATTCAATTGCCATAAATAGCAATACCATAAATCAGTGGTGTCCCAGCTGTTGCATGGCCAAGATATCATAGTGTCCGCCAAAACATATATTTTGTTCTGGGGTGAAATTCAATTGCCAAAATAGCAATACCCTGAATCTGGTGGTCCCAGCTGTTGCAGGCCAAGATCTCATATAGTGTCCGCCAAAACATACATTTTGTTCTGGGGTGAAATTCAATTGCCAAAATAGCAATACCATAAATCATTGGTGTTCCAGCTGTGGCTGGCCAAGATATAATAGTGTCCGCCAAAACATATATTTTGTTCTGGGGTGAAATTCAATTGACTAAAATAGCAATACCATAAATCAGTGGTTCCAGCTGTGGCTGGCAAATTTAACAGTGTCCGCCAAATATATATTTGTTCTGGGGTGAAATTCAATTGCCAAAATAGCAATACCCTGAATCTGGTGTCCCAGCTGTTGCAGGCCAAGATTCATAGTGTCCGCAAAACATATATTTTGTTCTGGGGAAATCAACCGCAAAATAGCAATACCCTGAATCTAGTGGTCCCAGCTGTGGCTGGCCAAGATATCATAGTGTCCGCCAAAACATATATTTTGTTCTGGGGTGAAATTCAATTGCCAAAATAGCAATACCATAAATCTGTGGTTTCAGCTGTGGCTGGCAAAATATAATAGTGTCCGCCAAAACATATATTTTGTTCTGGGGTGAAATTCAATTGCCAAAATAGCAATACCATAAATCAGTGGTGTCTCAGCTGTGGCTGGCAAGATTTAATAGTAGTCGCCAAAACATATATTTTGTTCTGGGGTGAAATTCAATTGCCAAAATAGCAATACCCTGAATCTGGTGTCCCAGCTGTTTGCAGGCCAAGATTCATAGTGTCCGCCAAAACATATATTTTGTTCTGGGTGAAATTCAATTGCCAAAATAGCAATACCATAAATCAGTGGTTTCAGCTGTGGCTGGCACACATAAATCAGTGGTGTAAGCTGTCTGCAAAATATAATAGTGTCCGCCAAAACATACATTTTGTTCTGGGGTGAAATTCCATTGCCAAAATAGCAATACCATAAATCAGTGGTTTCAGCTGTGGCTGGCAAAATATATAGTGTCCGCAAAAACATATATTTTGTTCGGGGTGAAATTCAATTGCCAAAATAGCAATACCCTGAATCTGGTGTCCCAGCTGTTGCAGGCCAAGATTCATAGTGTCAGCCAAAACATATATTTTGTTCGGGGTGAAATTCAATTGCCAAAATAGCAATACCATAAATCTAGTGGTTTCAGCTGTGGCTGGTAAAATATAATAGTGTCCGCCAAAACATATATTTTGTTCTGGGGTGAAATTCAATTGCCAAAATAGCAATACCCTGAATCTGGTGTCCCAGCTGTTGCAGGCCAAGATTCATAGTGTCCGCCAAAACATATATTTTGTTCTGGGGTGAAATTCAATTGCCAAAATAGCAATACCATAAATCAGTGGTTTCAGCTGTGGCTGGCAAAATATAATAGTGTCCGCCAAAACATATATTTTGTTCTGGGGTGAAATTCAATTGCCAAAATAGCAATACCATAAATCTAGTGGTTTCAGCTGTGGCTGGCAAAATTCATAGTGTCCGCCAAAAACATATATTTTGTTCTGGGGTGAAATTCAATTGCCAAAATAGCAATACCCTGAATCTGGTGTCCCAGCTGTTGCAGGCCAAGATTCATAGTGTCCGTAAAAACATATATTTTGTTCTGGGGTGAAATTCAATTGCCATAATAGCAATACCCTGAATCTGGTGTCCCAGCTGTTGCAGGCCAAGATTCAATAGTGTCCGCCAAAACATATATTTTGTTCTGGGGTGAAATTCAATTGCCAAAATAGCAATACCATAAATCAGTGGTTTCCAGCTGGGGCTGGCAAAATATAATAGTGTCCGCCAAAACATATATTTTGTTCTGGGGTGAAATTCAATTGCCAAAATAGCAATACCCTGAATCTGGTGTCCCAGCTGTTGCAGGCCAAGATTCATAGTGTCCGCAAAAACATATATTTTGTTCTGGGGTGAAATTCAATTGCCAAAATAGCAATACCCTGAATCTGTTGTCCCAGCTGTTGCAGGCCAAGATTCATAGTGTCCGCCAAAACATATATTTTTTCTGGGGTGAAATTCAATTGCCAAAATAGCAATACCCTAAATCTGGTGTCCCAGCTGTTGCAGGCCAAGATTAATAGTGTCCGCCAAAACATATATTTTGTTCTGGGGTGAAATTCAATTGCCAAAATAGCAATACCCTAAATCTGGTGTCCCAGCTGTTGCAGGCCAAGATTCATAGTGTCCGCCAAAACATCTATTTTGTTCTGGGGTAAAATTCAATTGCCATAAGTAGCAATACCATAAATCAGTGGTTTCAGCTGTGGATGGCAAAGATATAATAGTGTCCATAAAACATATATTTTGTTCTGGAGTGAAATTCAATTGCCAAAATAGCAATACCCTGAATCTGGTGTCCCAGCTGTTGCAGGCCAAGATTCATAGTGTCCGCCAAATCATATATTTTGTTCTGGGGTGAAATTCAATTGCCAAAATAGCAATACCAAAAATCATTGGTTTCAGCTGTGGCTGGCAAAATATAATAGTGTCCGCCAAAACATATATTTTGTTCTGGGGTGAAATTCAATTGACAAAATAGCAATACCATAAATCAGTGGTTTCAGCTGTGGCTGGCAAAATTTAATAGTGTCCGCCAAAACATATATTTTGTTCTGGGGTGAAATTCAATTGCCAAAATAGCAATACCCTGAATCTGGTGTCCCAGCTGTTGCAGGCCAAGATTCATAGTGTCCGCAAAAACATATATTTTGTTCTGGGGAGAAATTCAATTGCCAAAATAGCAATACCCTGAATCTGGTGTCCCAGCTGTTGCAGGCCAAGATTCATAGTGTCCGCCAAAACATATATTTTGTTCTGGGGTGAAATTCAATTGCCAAAATAGCAATACCAAAAATCTTTGGTTTCAGCTGTGGCTGGCAAAATATAATAGTGTCCGCCAAAACATATATTTTGTTCTGGGGTGAAATTCAAATGCCAAAATAGCAATACCATAAATCAGTGGTTTCAGCTGTGGCTGGCAAAATTTAATAGTGTCCGCCAAAACATATATTTTGTTCTGGGGTGAAATTCAATTGCCAAAATAGCTATACCCTGAATCTGGTGTCCCAGCTGTTGCAGGCCAAGATTCATAGTGTCCGCAAAAACATATATTTTGTTCTGGGGAGAAATTCAATTGCCAAAATAGCAATACCCTGAATCTGGTGTCCCAGCTGTTGCAGGCCAAGATTCATAGTGTACGCCAAAACATATATTTTGTTCTGGGGTGAAATTCAATTGCCAAAATAGCAATACCATAAATCAGTGGTTTCAGCTGTGGCTGGCAATACCATAAATCAGAGGTATATGCTGTGTCTGGCAAAATATAATAGTGTCCGCCAAAACATACATTTTGTTCTGGGGTGAAATTCCATTGCCAAAATAGCAATACCATAAATCAGTGGTTTCAGCTGTGGCTGGCAAAATATAATAGTGTCCGCAAAAACATATATTTTGTTCGGGGGTGAAATTCAATTGCCAAAATAGCAATACCCTGAATCTGGTGTCCCAGCTGTTGCAGGCCAAGATTCATAGTGTCAGCCAAAACATATATTTTGTTCGGAGGTGAAATTCAATTGCCAAAATAGCAATACCATAAATTAGTGGTTTCAGCTGTGGCTGGTAAAATATAATAGTGTCCGCCAAAACATATATTTTGTTCTGGAGTGAAATATAATTGCCAAAATAGGAATACCCTAAATCTGGTGTCCCAGCTGTTGCAGGCCAAGATTCATAGTGCCAGCAAAAACATATATTTTTTTCTGGGGTGAAATTCAAATGCCAAAATAGCAATACCATAAATCAGTGGTTTCAGCTGTGGCTGGCAAAATTTAATAGTGTCCGCCAAAACATATATTTTGTTCTGGGGTGAAATTCAATTGCCAAAATAGCTATACCCTGAATCTGGTGTCCCAGCTGTTGCAGGCCAAGATTCATAGTGTCCGCAAAAACATATATTTTGTTCTGGGGAGAAATTCAATTGCCAAAATAGCAATACCCTGAATCTGGTGTCCCAGCTGTTGCAGGCCAAGATTCATAGTGTCCGCCAAAACATATATTTTGTTCTAGGGTGAAATTCAATTGCCAAAATAGCAATACCATAAATCAGTGGTTTCAGCTGTGGCTGGCAATACCATAAATCAGTGGTTTAAGCTGTGGCTGGCAAAATATAATAGTGTCCGCCAAAACATATATTTTGTTCTGGGGTGAAATTCCATTGCCAAAATAGCAATACCATAAATCAGTGGTTTCAGCTGTGGCTGGCAAAATATAATAGTGTCCGTAAAAACATATATTTTGTTCGGGGTGAAATTCAATTGCCAAAATAGCAATACCCTGAATCTGGTGTCCCAGCTGTTGCAGGCCAAGATTCATAGTTTCAGCCAAAACATATATTTTGTTCGGAGGTGAAATTCAATTGCCAAAATAGCAATACCATAAATTAGTGGTTTCAGCTGTGGCTGGTAAAATATAATAGTGTCCGCCAAAACATATATTTTGTTCTGGGGTGAAATATAATTGCCAAAATAGGAATACCCTAAATCTGGTGTCCCAGCTGTTGCAGGCCAAGATTCATAGTGCCCGCATAAACATATATTTTTTTCTGGGGTGAAATTCAATTGCCAAAGTAGCAATACCCTGAATCTGGTGTCCCAGCTGTTGTAGGCCAAGATTCATAGAGTCCGCCAAAACATATATTTTGTTCTTGGGTAAGATTCAATTGCCAAAATAGCAATACCATAAATCAGTGGTTTCAGCTGTGGCTGGCAAAATATAATAGTGTCCGCCAAAACATATATTTTGTTCTGGGGTGAAATTCAATTACCAAAATAGCAATACCATAAATCAGTGGTTTCATTTGGGGCTGGCAAAATATAATAGTGTCTGCCAAAACATATATTTTGTTCTGGGGTGAAATTCAATTGCCAAAATAGCAATACCCTGAATCTGGTGTCCCAGCTGTTGCAGGCCAAGATTCATAGTGTCCGCCAAAACATATATTTTGTTCTGGGGTGAAATTCAATTGCTATAATAGCAATACCCTGAATCAGTGGTGTCCCAGCTGTTGCAGGCCAAGATTCATAGTGTCCGCCAAAACATATATTTTGTTCTGGGGTGAAATTCAATTGCCAAAATAGCAATACCATGAATCTAGTGGTTCCAGCTGTGGCTGGCCAAGATATCATAGTGTCCGCCAAAACATATATTTTGTTCTGGGGTGAAATATAATTGCCAAAATAGGAATACCCTAAATCTGGTGTCCCAGCTGTTGCAGGCCAAGATTCATAGTGTCCGCAAAAACATATATTTTGTTCTGGGGTGAAATTCAATTGCCAAAGTAGCAATACCCTGAATCTGTTGTCCCAGCTGTTGCAGGCCAAGATTCATAGTGTCCGCCAAAACATATATTTTTTTCTGGGGTGAAATTCAATTGCCAAAATAGCAATACCCTAAATCTGGTGTCCCAGCTGTTGCAGGCCAAGATTAATAGTGTCCGCCAAAACATATATTTTGTTCTGGGGTGAAATTCAATTGCCAAAATAGCAATTCCCTAAATCTGGTGTCCCAGCTGTTGCAGGCCAAGATTCATAGTGTCCGCCAAAACATCTATTTTGTTCTGGGGTAAAATTCAATTGCCATAAGAGCAATACCATAAATCAGTGGTTTCAGCTGTGGATGGCAAAGTATAATAGTGTCCGCCAAAACATATATTTTGTTCTGGAGTGAAATTCAATTGCCAAAAAAGCAATACCCTGAATCTGGTGTCCCAGCTGTTGCAGGCCAAGATTCATAGTGTCCGCCAAATCATATATTTTGTTCTGGGGTGAAATTCAATTGCCAAAATAGCAATACCAAAAATCATTGGTTTCAGCTGTGGCTGGCAAAATATTATAGTGTCCGCCAAAACATATATTTTGTTCTGGGGTGAAATTCAATTGCCAAAATAGCAATACCATAAATCAGTGGTTTCAGCTGTGGCTGGCAAAATTTAATAGTGTCCGCCAAAACATATATTTTGTTCTGGGGTGAAATTCAATTGCCAAAATAGCAATACCCTGAATCTGGTGTCCCAGCTGTTGCAGGCCAAGATTCATAGTGTCCGCAAAAACATATATTTTGTTCTGGGGAGAAATTCAATTGCCAAAATAGCAATACTCTGAATCTGGTGTCCCAGCTGTTGCAGGCCAAGATTCATAGTGTCCGCCAAAACATATATTTTGTTCTGGGGTAAAATTCAATTGCCAAAATAGCAATACCATAAATCAGTGGTTTCAGCTGTGACTGGCAATACCATAAATCAGTGGTTTAAGCAGTGGCTGGCAAAATATAATAGTGTCCGCCAAAACATATATTTTGTTCTGGGGTGAAATTCCATTGCCAAAATAGCAATACCATAAATCAGTGGTTTCAGCTGTGGCTGGCAAAATATAATAGTGTCCGCAAAAACATATATTTTGTTCGGGAGTGAAATTCAATTGCCAAAATAGTAATACCCTTAATCTGGTGTCCCAGCTGTTGCAGGCCAAGATTCATAGTGTCAGCCAAAACATATATTTTGTTCGGAGGTGAAATTCAATTGCCAAAATAGCAATACCCTGAATCTGGTGTCCCAGCTGTTTGCAGGCCAAGATTCATAGTGTCACGCCAAAACATATATTTTGTTCTGGGGTGAAATTCAATTGCCAAAATAGCAATACCATAAATCAGTGGTTTCAGCTGTGGCTGGCAATACCATAAATCAGTGGTTTAAGCAGTGTCTGGCAAAATATAATAGTGTCCGCCAAAACATACATTTTGTTCTGGGGTGAAATTCCATTGCCAAAATAGCAATACCATAAATCTAGTGGTTTCAGCTGTGGCTGGCCAAGATATAATAGTGTCCGCCAAAACATATATTTTGTTCTGGGGTGAAATTCAATTGCCAAAATAGCAATACCCTGAATCTGGTGTCCCAGCTGTTGCAGGCCAAGATTCATAGTGTCACGCCAAAACATATATTTTGTTCTGGGGTGAAATTCAATTGCCAAAATAGCAATACCATAAATCAGTGGTTTCAGCTGTGGCTGGCAAAATATAATAGTGTCCGCCAAAACATATATTTTGTTCTGGGGTGAAATTCAATTGCCAAAATAGCAATACCCTGAATCTGGTGTCCCAGCTGTTGCAGGCCAAGATTCATAGTGTCCAGCAAAACATATATTTTGTTCTGGGGTGAAATTCAATTGCCAAAATAGCAATACCATAAATCAGTGGTTTCAGCTGTGGCTGGCAAAATATAATAGTGTCCGCCAAAACATATATTTTGTTCTGGGGTGAAATTCAATTGCCAAAATAGCTATACCACTAAATCTAGTGGTTTCAGCTGTGTGCTGGCAAGATTCATAGTGTCCACCAAAACATATATTTTGTTCTGGGGTGAAATTCAATTGCCAAAATAGCAATACCCTGAATCTGGTGTCCCAGCTGTTGCAGGCCAAGATTCATAGTGTCCATCAAAACATATATTTTGTTCTGGGGATGAAATTCAATTGCCAAAATAGCAATACCATAAATCAGTGGTTTCAGCTGTTGCATGGCAACAAGATATCAATAGTGTCCGTCAAAACATATATTTTGTTCTGGGGTGAAATTCAATTGCCAAAATAGCAATACCATAAATCAGTGGTTTCAGCTGTGGCTGGCCAAGATATAATAGTGTCCGCCAAAACATATATTTTGTTCTAGGGGTGAAATTCAATTGCCAAAAATAGCAATACCCTGAATCTGGTGTCCCAGCTGTTGCAGGCCAAGATTCATAGTGTCCGCCAAAACATATATTTTGTTCTGGGGTGAAATTCAATTGCCAAAATAGCAATACCCTGAATCAGTGGTTTCCCAGCTGTGGCTAGGCCAAGATATCATAGTGTCCTTAAAACATATATTTTGTTCTAGGGTGAAATTCAATTGCCAAAATAGCAATACCCTAAATCTAGTGTCCCAGCTGTTGCTGGCCAAGATTCATAGTGTCCGCCAAAACATATATTTTTGTTCTGGGGTGAAATTCAATTGCCAAAATAGCAATACCCTAAATCTGGTGTCCCAGCTGTTGCAGGCCAAAGATTCATAGTGTCCGCCAAAACATATATTTTGTTCTAGGGTGAAATTCATATTGCCAAATAACGAGCCAATACCATAAATCAGTGGTTTCAGCTGTGGCTGGCAAAATATAATAGTGTCCAGCTAAAACATATATTGTCTGTTCTGGGGTGAAATTCAATTGCCAAAATAGCAATACCTAAATCTGGCGTCCCAGTTGTTGCAGGCCAAGATTCATAGTGTCTGCAAAACATATATTTCTGGGGTGAAATTCAATTGCCAAATAGCAATACCCTGAATCTGGTGTCCCAGCTGTTGCAGGCCAAGATTCATAGTGTCCGCCAAAGCATATATTTTGTTCTGGGGTGAAATTCAATTGCCAAAATAGCAATACCAATAAATCATGTGGTTTCAGCTGTGGCTGGCAAAATATAATAGTGTCCTCCAAAACATATATTTTGTTCTGGGGTGAAATTCAATTGCCAAAATAGCAATACCATAAATCAGTGGTTTCAGCTGTGGCTGGCAAAATTCATAGTGTCCGCCAAAACATATATTTTGTTCTGGGTGAAATTCAATTGCCAAAATAGCAATACCCTGAATCTGGTGTCCCAGCTGTTGCAGGCCAAGATTCATAGTGTCCACAAAAACATGTATTTTGTTCTGGGGAGAAATTCAATTGCCAAAATAGCAATACTCCTGAATCTAGTGTCACAGCTGTTTGCAGGCCAAGATTCATAGTGTCCGCAAAACATATATTTTGCTCTGGGGTGAAATTCAACTGCCAAAATAGCACATACCCATGAATCTGGTGGTCTCGGCTGGCGGCTGGCAGTGCCATAGATTCAGTGGTTTAAGCTGTGGCTGGCAAAATATAATGTGTCCCCTTAAAACATATATTTTTGTTCTGGGGTGAAATTCCATTGCCAAAATAGCAACACCATAAATCAGTGTGGTTTCAGCTGTGGCTGGCAAAATACAATAGTGTCACTTAAAACCATATGTCTTGTTAGATTGAAAATTCAATTGCCAAAATAGTAATACCTGAATCTGGTGTCCCAGCTGTTTGCAGGCCAAGATTCCTGAGTGTCAGCCAAAACATATATTTTGTTCTGGAGGTGAAATTCACTGCCAAAACAGCAGTACCATAAATCAGTGGTTTCAGCTGTGGCTGGCCAAAATATAATAGTGTCCGCCAAAACATATATTTTGTTCTGGGGTGAAATTCAATTGCCAAAATAGCAATACCCATAAATCTAGTGGTTTCCCAGCTGTTGCTGGCCAAAGATATCATAGTGTCCGCCAAAAACATATATTTTGTTCTGGGGTGAAATTCAATTGCCAAAATAGCAATACCCTGAATCTGGTGTCCCAGCTGTTGCAGGCCAAGATTCATAGTGTCCGCCAAAACATATATTTTGTTCTGGGGTGAAATTCAATTGCCAAAATAGCAATACCATAAATCAGTGGTTTCAGCTGTGGCTGGCAAAATATAATAGTGTCCGCCAAAACATATATTTTGTTCTGGGGTGAAATTCAATTGCCAAAATAGCAATACCCTAAATCTGGTGTCCCAGCTGTTGCAGGCCAAGATTCATAGTGTCCACCAAAAACATATATTTTGTTCTGGGGTGAAATTCAATTGCCAAAATAGCAATACCCTGAATCTGGTGTCCCAGCTGTTGCAGGCCAAGATTCATAGTGTCCGCCAAAACATATATTTTGTTCTGGGGTGAAATTCAATTGCCAAAATAGCAATACCATAAATCTAGTGGTTTCAGCTGTGGCTGGCAAAATATAATAGTGTCCGCCAAAACATATATTTTGTTCTGGGGTGAAATTCAATTGCCAAAATAGCAATACCATAAATCAGTGGTTTCAGCTGTGGCTGGCAAAATATAATAGTGTCCGCCAAAACATATATTTTGTTCTGGGGTGAAATTCAATTGCCAAAATAGCAATACCCTGAATCTGGTGTCCCAGCTGTTGCAGGCCAAGATTCATAGTGTCCGCCAAAAACATATATTTTGTTCTGGGGTGAAATTCAATTGCCAAAATAGCAATACCCTGAATCTGGTGTCCCAGCTGTTGCAGGCCAAGATTCATAGTGTCCGCCAAAACATATATTTTGTTCTGGGGTGAAATTCAATTGCCAAAATAGCAATACCATAAATCAGTGGTTTCAGCTGTGGCTGGCAAAATATAATAGTGTCCGCCAAAACATATATTTTGTTCTGGGGGTGAAATTCAATTGCCAAAATAGCAATACCCTGAATCTGGTGTCCCAGCTGTTGCAGGCCAAGATTCATAGTGTCCGCCAAAAACATATATTTTGTTCTGGGGTGAAATTCAATTGCCAAAATAGCAATACCCTGAAATCTGGTGTCCCAGCTGTTGCAGGCCAAGATTCATAGTGTCCGCCAAAACATATATTTTTGTTCTGGGGTGAAATTCAATTGCCAAAATAGCAATACCCTAAATCTGGTGTCCCAGCTGTTGCAGGCCAAGATTAATAGTGTCCGCCAAAACATATATTTTGTTCTGGGGTGAAATTCAATTGCCAAAATAGCAATACCCTGAAATCTGGTGTCCCAGCTGTTGCAGGCCAAGATTCATAGTGTCCGCCAAAACATATATTTTGTTCTGGGGTGAAATTCAATTGCCAAAATAGCAATACCATAAATCAGTGGTTTCAGCTGTGGCTGGCAAAGTATAATAGTGTCCGCCAAAACATATATTTTGTTCTGGGGTGAAATTCAATTGCCAAAATAGCAATACCCTGAATCTGGTGTCCCAGCTGTTGCAGGCCAAGATTCATAGTGTCCGCCAAAACATATATTTTGTTCTGGGGTGAAATTCAATTGCCAAAATAGCAATACCATAAATCAGTGGTTTCAGCTGTGGCTGGCAAAATATAATAGTGTCCGCCAAAACATATATTTTGTTCTGGGGT
>JAKVIS010001193.1:0-39002 GCA_033119425.1 Bufotes viridis
AGATAGCATTTATTGTGTGAGAGAGTTCATACATGGTGCTTACTTAATGTATTGTAATTGTCCATATTGCCTCCTTTGATGGTTGGATTAATTTTCCATCACATTATACACCTCTCATTTCCATAGTTACGACCATCTTGCAGTCCAGAAGCGGTGGCTGTGCCTGCACACTATAGAAAAATAATCAGCCTATGTGCGCTCCCACAGTCCCAGCCACTAGAGGCCTGCACTTTTCCTATATTGTGCAAGCCACAGTACACTGCTGATGAATTGCAGGGTGGTTGTAACCATGGATACTAAGCAGTGTATGATGTGATGGAAAAAGTAATCAAGCCAGCATAGGAGGCAATATGGACAATCCTAATACATTAGTAAGTGGCTTGTATTAACTTTCTCTGCATGATAAATGACACTTGCTGAAGTGACACAACACTTTTAAGTCTTGGATAAACAGCATGAGACCATGAATAGATTAAGTGGAGTAGAAGCACGCCATTCCCTCCCTCAACTCCAGAAATCCAGCCCCTTTTGCAAGTTTTAGACTTCACCGGAATACAAAGATATATCTCTTCTCTGCTGCCAGACCCATATGTACTGCTGTATAAGTTATACATCTTCTTATATATAGTGATATGAACCATGCTGGTATAACCTGGGCATTGTCTGTATATTATACACTCATTGACAATATATATATATATATATATATATATATACAAAAAATAATTCATCTGGATAAAAATGTTGGTTTGCTGCAAAATTTCAGCAGTTATAGTTATGTCTCAAGCAGATATGTAAATGATTACAAGTGTGGTGTGAGTAGATACTGGGTCAAGATGGTATAAAAGTGCTTCCCCATCACCTATAAAAAGGGTAGTGTACCTCTTGATGAAAGATTGTTGACTGTTAGATATGCCTCTATGATCCACTTGAAGACATTTTGCCCAGTGGGTAGAATTTTAGAGTGGGTGCATCATTGAATTGAGAGAAGCAGAATGGTTCTTTTGATGAAATGCCCACCATCTAGGCCAGTAATGGCTAACCTCCGGCACCCCAGCTTGATCCCAAACTAAGGAAAATATAGAAGGGCCCTTTAAATCCCTAAGAACTCTCCCAAACTGCTATGCACATTTACAGGTCCCGGTGGTAGACCAATACATGCCCTCGTACCTATAACTGAGTGACACCTGAATTCCCTATAGTAGTGAGGGGAACAGCCACTGGCTCCCTGCACAGAATACGGAGGGAGTCAGGGTCACCTAGAATCAAGCCAAACAAAACACAAAGTAAACGGAATGCACTTATCTTAGAGCAAAACAACTGCAGCCTCCAGCAGCACACACTTCATCCAGGAAGTAATATAAACCGCAAGGAGAAACAGTATGGGAGAGAATATAAAGCAAGCCAATTAATCAAGATAAGATGCAGCTGAGGGAGAGAAAGGAACTGAGCAAAGTGAAACTAAAACAAAGAATGTCATACACAAGACAGGGAGGAACCTCTGACCGACCGTCTCCCAGAACCGGCAATGACACCCAGCTGTGGTGAAACTACAACTCCCAGCATGCTCCATTCATTTCTATGAAGTTCTGAGAACAGCCAAGCAAGTATACATCTTGGGAGTTGTAGTTTTAACATAGCTGGAGTGCCGGAGGTTAGCCATCACAGATCTGGGCCGTTCTGACCTAGCTGTTAGGAGGTGCTGGGTACAGGGCAGTGGCGTACATAGAGAAGTAAGGGCCGCATAGCAAGGATCAAACCAGGCCTCCCACACAGGACAGAAGGGTTCTGCCAAACCCTTTTTCAATGACTCTTGGGCCATTTCTCCACTGCTTCATTTGCTAAAAGTTGTTTCCTTTAGAGGTAGAGTCCTGACCAAGTTTTCACCTCCAGTAGGAGATAGTGCTAATCCAAGACTGAGCCCCCTCTTGCCCCTGGGCCCCATAGCCGCATGGTCTGCTGGTAGTTACACCCCTGGTGCAGGGGTTACATAAGGACATGCACACACAGTGAACAGGCTCTGGACGGCTCAGACAGACCACCATTAGAGGGATAACTTGATCTACCAACAAACACAAGCAACTCCCACAGTTTCTTTTTCCACCATCTACCACACCCCTGTCCCTGCCAGGACCTTTACAGGTGTTAGCAGAAGGAAATTTGGTGTCATTGCACCCATTACACTTCATGCCATTTGTGGCGGGAGATAAAAAAGCTCTCATAGGGTGAATATGTCAAGATCTTCTCCTC
Source organism: Bufotes viridis (assembly GCA_033119425.1). Classification (NCBI taxonomy): domain Eukaryota; kingdom Metazoa; phylum Chordata; class Amphibia; order Anura; family Bufonidae; genus Bufotes; species Bufotes viridis. Next base: position 2,251 of record JAKVIS010001193.1, read on the forward strand.
AACATGAGCATGTAGTCTGCTCACCTATTTATGTTGTGCTAACCTGGGCACAACGGCAGTGTAGGTGGAAGAGAAGAGGACTGCTGGTCGGTGCAGCCAAGACTATTAGGAACCCTTGAGGCAGTAGCCAAGCCGCCGGTGGGGTGAGATATATCAGTGAAAATTGGCAATTTGTTGATAGAGAGAGGCGCAGTACACAACCAGACGTGAGTATAATGATGATTGCGATTTAATTTAGATTTTGTCTTCAGCAATGAATCCAGGTTCTGTTTGGGATCCCACGATAGTCGGGTTTGAGTATGGAGGACTCATGGTAAGAACTTCATTCCTGTATTTGCTGTGGAGCAGCACACTGCCCCTACTGCGGGTGTGATGATCTGGGGAGACATCGCATATCACAGTCGGTCACCCTCAGTACTGATACGATGGACACCAACAGCTCAGGACATCCTGGAGCAACATGTTTTGCCTCTAATGGCAGGACCTCCAACTGGTGTTTTTCAGCAGGATAATACATGCCCACACACAGCAAGGGTTTTCTAGGAATGTCTCCACCAGATTGCAACACATCCTTTGCCTGTCTGGTGCTAGATTTATTACCAATTTATGGGACCAGCAACCTATGAGTGTGCAACATCTACAGGCCCAGCTGCAACATCTGTGGGCAAATGTGCTGCAGTATACCATAAGGAAACTGTATGCCCGAGTCCATGCCCAACCGTATCTCATCTTGTATTCAGGCTAAAGGCGGACTAACAGGATACTGGAGACTCCTATCAATTGTACAGTTTTTCCCAACAAATGTATCCTTTTCTCTAATATTGTAATGACTTACAAATATCATCATTACATTCACACATCTAAAGTTTAATTTGATTCCAACAATTCCTTCTTGGTGCGTTTTTTTGAGCGTTCTTATATGTTCTACATCCTCTTGTTCTACATCTACTTGTTATACATCTTCTTGTCTGGACCATGCTGGTATAACCCGGGCATATTTTGGAGCAGAATATGTGTAGAGTAGAAAATAGTAAAAACATACAATTTTTTTTACTGCAAACAAAATAGCAATCTAGAGTACCAACCTGCCTGTCTGATTTATTTCGAACAATCAGTCCTTACTCATAGCCTCAGCTGGTTCCACAACTGGAAGCCTTAGGGCTCTATTATACACGTGGTTGTGGTCCTAGATAACACTATCACTTTGCCACTTATTGCCAGGCTGCACTTGGACTTGCATCCCGAAACACTGGCAAGTCCAGGTGTAGCAGATAATTAGTGGCAAATCATGAGCACTATCAGTGGCTGGTAACGTGAATGTGCAATATCATTCTAAGGAGGTGGGTTGACCAGCTGAGGTTATGGTGTGTGGCTCTTCTCCACTACATGTAGCATCACAATTTGCGCACCCTTGCTCCTCCTGCTTCCCCTGACAGCCCCTCTTTCTTGGTTGACAGAGCCAGATGAGATGAATGCAGGATGCAGGAACGTGACGCTGTCAATTAAGAAGGAGAGGGAGGGGAAGCATGAGGAGCAAGGGTGCACAAATAAGCGTTGGCTGCCCTTTGTGTATTTACTTTAATTGCTCATTTTTATATGGATTAAATGTACTTTTTCTCCAGAATAAAGCAAAGGATCGCTAAGTGAAAAGTATAATTTACCTTTCATTGTGATTTGCTTGTCATTTCAGAGCAGTGTTCTCATGATCTGTTGTGATTGCAGTGGTTGGCTCTCTACTGATCAGACTTGTCCAGACATATCGAATATCTAATCTCTTTTTTCAGGAGGCCTCAGGAGGAGATGTTTTGGTTGACATCGGAACTGGACCAGCAATATACCATCATCCTCTCTGCCTGTGAATCATTTTCTCAAATCATTGCAACTGATTTTACAGACAGTAATAGACAAGAGCTGGGGAGATGGTTGAGAAAAGAACCGGAAACCTTTGACTGGTCGGAGACTGTGAAGATTGTTTGTGATCTGGAAGGTGTCAGGTAGATCACTCACCTACAATAAATATCTACGGAATACTACTAATAGGAATGATAATAATTTAGATTAAAAAAATACACACAGCAGAGATGGCCTAGCTAGAGGTATTGTGGAATTCTCATTCCACTTATAAATCCCACAAAGACCTTACAGTATGTATTAAGGTAAAAGTAATATACTTGTTCTGTTTCAGCATCGGTTGTACCTGTGACCTTCTTGTAGACCCAGTCTGTAAGTGTGTGCAGCAGGTTGAATGATGGCTTTAACAGACAGTTTACTCAATGAATAAAGACTCCAGAGGTGTTCTCCAATGCTTCTTTATGCTTCAAGTTAGCAAAGGCATAAACATAGAGGCTTTTCCATAGATAAATTTCCAATGAAGTTACACAGCTCCCACACTCTGCAGTCTCCTCATAACAACTATACAAAATGGAGTTACAGCAGGAAATGGAGGGTGGGAGCAACCAACTAGCCAGAAACAGCAGGGGTGCAAGGATGATACCAATAACATAGCATAACATAACATGTAATAACAACTGCTAGACAGTTAAAGCTGCATGGCAGCACACTCCCCGCCTGGTATCGTGAGATACCACTACACAATTATTTTTCTTTAAACATACAATTAACATTGCATACAGTAGAATGCTATCTAGCCCTGTAGTCTAAGCTAACTATGCTAGAGATCTAAGTGACTCCTTCACATAACACTGTATCAGAATTTTTAGAAGCAGGCATAATTAGGACTGTCTCAGTGACTGGTCTCAGGAAGGTTTTTAGGCTCCCGTCCTTTACAATCCTGACTTCCACACTCGGACTTTTCCATCATCACTAGCAATGGCCTTTGTAATAACTCCAACTGGCCACTGAATCCGGTGAGTTTGCTGGTCTTTCAGAAGAACCAGGTCCCCTTCCTTTAAGTTAGGCTTCTGGGTTTGCCACTTTTTACGTCCTTGGAGAAATGTGAATAGTGGGCTACCCTTTGAGACTGGTCTATTGCCTTTTAAGCACTTAATCTCTTCTGCAAAGACTTCTTCTTGCACACAACGTATGATGAACAGCTCAGCCCTCTCATACTCTAATGCATTGGGTGACTCCTTACAGGTGTGCCATCCATGGCAAGATGATGTCTGATTCGACTTGCGGAAAATCTGTGCAATATGACTCAATCTTGCTATAGTCTTCACCAACCTTTTCCAAGAAGAGAAACGTTCAAAACGCCTCACCTCCAAGCTCCTTCTTGAGCAGATGTTGGAACTCAATGCTACGACTTCAGGCCGGATTTCGGATCAGTATCTGGATCCTCCAGGTGGAAATCGATATCTTCTTCTGAGTTTGTAGAAGACTGGTCCATTAAAAACTTGGGTCCTGAAAACCAAATGGTTTGTGTGAGGACAACTGCTGGCACTGACCTAGTGGCAATGTCTGCAGGATTCAAATCAGTCGGGACATAGTTCCATTGTTCAGGTCTACTGTTTTTCCTTATTCGTTCTACTCTGTTAGCCACATACACATAGAACCTTCTCACACTGTTGCATATATAACCAAGCACGACCTTGCTGTCAGTGTAGTACTTAATCTGATCGATTTCAATGTCTATTTCATTTTGCAGGAATTCTGCGACTTCAACAGCTAGGGTTGCACCACACAATTCTAATCTTGGGATAGTGTGAGCAGGTTTTGGAGCTAACTTGGCTCTTCCTAGTAGAAACCCGACATGGGGTCTCCCGGATGGATCTATGATCTTGAGATAAGCCACAGCCGCTATGGCTTCGGTAGATGCATCACAAAAGATGTGAATCTCTTTCCTCAGACTTCTTGAAACTGAAGTGGGTGAATAGCAGCGTGGGATATTAAGTTCTTCCAGTACCTTCAAGGAGTTTCTCCATTTCTCCCATTTAGGCAGTAGGTCTACTGGCAGAGGGGCATCCCAATCTGTCACTCTCTCAGTAAGCTGACGAGTATGGATCTCCCTTGGACGGTAACTGGAGTCACAAAGCCTAGGGATCGTAAAGGCTGTTAACAGTTGACAGGACTCCTCGTCTGGTAAATGGCTTCTTGGCGTCAGAGACCTGAAAGGTGAATGTGTCTGAAGTTACATTCCAGAGAAGACCGAGACTCCTTTGCGTGGGTAGGGCATCTACTCCCAAGTCCAAATCCTTCAAATCCTTAGCGTGATCTTCTGGATTGAAAGCCCTCATTACTTCGCTGCTATTAGATGCAATCTTATGAAGCCTTAAGTTAGCAGTCAACAGGAGCTGTTGGGTTCTTTTTATCAGATTGACGGCTTCTTCAGGTGTTGAGAAGGATTTCAGGCCATCGTCTACATAAAAATCTCTCTCAACAAATTGCCTGGTGTCAGATCCGAATTCCTTTTCACCTTCCTGCGCTGTTCTTCTCAGTCCATAAGTTGCCACGGCAGGAGATGGACTATTTCCAAAGACATGGACTCTCATGCGATAATCTATCACCTGATCATTAATGTCATTGTTGCGGTGCCACAAGAACCTGAGATAATTTCTGTGGTCCTCTTTGACTATAAAACAGTGGAACATCTGTTGGACGTCAGCTGTCACGGCAATTGGTTCCTTCCTGAACCGCATCAACACTCCTACAAGGTTGTTTGTTAGATTTGGACCAGTTAGAAGAACGTTATTTAAAGAGGTTCCCCGGAACTGAGCGCTTGAGTCAAAGACTATTCTGATTTGCCCCGGTTTACGAGGGTGGTAGACTCCAAAAGATGGAAGGTACCAGCATTCTTCACCTTCCTTAAGGTCTGGTGCTGGCTCAGCATGAAGGTTATCTAAAATCTTCTGCATGAATGCTAGAAAGTGCTCTTGCATCTCAGGCTTGTTACGGAGAGTTTTCTTAAGTGCAGCAAATCTGGTTAAAGCTTGTTCTCGATTGTTAGGGAGAGTAAGCCTTGGTACTGGAAGGGTAATGGAGCTACCCAACTGTTGGAATTATCCTTGAAGAACTCTTCATCCATAATCTTGATGAACTCCTTGTCTTCGACTGAAGGGGCAATCTTGTTGTCATCACAAGTAGTCTGGTACACTGAATCACCAAAGTCCTTCTGAGAAGTGAGCTTGCAGTTAATACCTTGAAGTGCTTGATATGGAACTTCGTTTTTAAAATCAAGTCTTTCCTTCACATAATAGTGCAATGGACATTTCATCAATCGATTGGTAACATTAGTTTTGTAGGAAGCTACATCCAAGAGCTTGTGAGATTGATCTAAACAGACTTCTCCTATTATCACCCATCCAAGATCAAGTTTCTGGGCCTGAGGAGCATCATCTGGACCGTTACATAACTCTCTTATTTTATGAACTCTAGGAATGTCTCTCCCTAGTAGAATCAAAATCTTAACATCCTTGTTAAGTGGTGGAATGTAGTCAGCAATGTGGCTCAAATGAGGGTGATGACGTGCAACCTCTGGTGTGGGGATTTCTTCTCTGTTGTTCGGTAGCTGATCACATTCGATTAGAGTTGGAAGAGGAAACTCTATGTCCTCATATTCTGATGCCACTATGAAGCCATGGGCTCTTCTTCCAGAAGTATTGATCTTTCCTGCACATGTCTGCAAGGTATAGGACCAGGTCTCTCCATGAATGTTGAATAGGTCAAAGAATTCTGTACTGGCCAATGAGCGATTGCTCTGATCATCGAGTATGGCATACATTTTTATGGAATTTTGTGGACATCCTTCAGGAAAAACCCTTACAAGACATATCTTGCTACAAGACTTGCTATGAAGCCCTTCTCCACATACCTCTGTACACCTTGTGGTTACGGGGTTGGCATATTGCTCAGTTCTCTCCCCGCCATCATCTGATGTAGTCTTGGGGTTGCTGCCGGGTGAAGGTTTCCTTTTGAACAGGTCTGAATGAAGAGCGTCCACATGTTTGGCACTGTTACAGAGAGAACATCTGATGGCGATCTTACAGTCTCTAGCTAAATGATCGGAGGATGCACAACACTTAAAACAGATATTATGCTCTTTGAGAAATGACTTATGCTTCTTCAATAGGCTTGTCCTTAAATGCACGACATTTGGAGAGAGAATGTGGCGCATTATGAATAGGACACTGTTGATTAAGATTGCTTGCCTTAATGTCTGTAGCTAAGACGTTGGATGCTATCGCAGTCTTCCTCACAGCAATAGGATGCTTTAAATCCCTGAATTTACTGTTGGTGGCAATACCCTTGAAGTAGTTAAAGGAATGGTGCTTGTATCTGGATAGAAGAAGCTTGGGTCATTCTTGGATCTTGCAACCTTCCGCACGAACTCTGCAAAATAAGAAAAGGGAGGGAAGGAAACATGATGTTCATACTTATACTTTGATCCTACACTAGTCCACTTTCCCTGAAGATGACTAGGCAACTTAGCTACAATAGGATTTACGCCCTGAGCAGTGTCTAAATAGCTAAGACCTGGTAAACTAGGATCTAACTTAGCAATTTCAAGTTCATGAAGGAGGTCACCTAACTCTCTAAGCTTATGATTGTCCTTAACAGAGATCTTAGGAAAGTTGTTTAGTCTCTGGAATAAGGCAGATTCAATTACTTCGGGGCTCCCATAGTCTTGTTCTAGACGTTCCCAGGCAGCATCAAGGCCTGCTTTAAAGTTATAAATGTAGACAGATTTAAGTCTCTTTACTTGTTCTGAAGATTGACGCCCAACCACTTTATTAGTAAGTCTAGTTCTGCTTGAGGTTCAATGTCCAAGTTCTTGGTTACCGCCTTAAATGTAGATCTCCAACTCCTGTAGTTCTCTGGGCGGTCATCAAATCTAGACAGTCCAGTTGTAATCAACTCTCGTCGAATCATATACTTGCTGAACTCTGCAGTGTCAGTGCTTTGGTTTTTATAGCCACAGAGGATACTAATGGTGCGCCGTCTTGGACCATGGTTGGTATCTGATGTTGGCTGGTAGGTGGAGAGAAAGGTGTTACAGATGGGTTCAATCTAGGTAAGGGTCTGTCGTCTAAAGGTCTCTGAGCATTTGAAGTTGAAGAGAGCTTTATCACAGGGGGTATAGAGTTCATTCTGTAGTCTTCTGCTATGCCCTTGAAATCTCTATTCACATAGGGTTGTGGTAGCACATGAGGTGCGTAGGTTAATTCACTTGATTTTGTGACATGCTGTAGTTGTGGAGTGTCTCTGTTATTAGGTGTGTCTAATTGACCAGCTTGCTTTGGCGACACGTTGCCTTCTGATCCACTTGCTTGATGATTATGAGAAGAATCACCAACTGTAGGTGGGACTGTATTGTCGTGGTTCTGAGTTAAGACAAACTGTAGGGTCCTTTCAACAGGGTCTTGACAAGCAGCCAAGCTGGTACAAGCTGCTCCTTCTTCTTCCAATAGGGCTTGTTCCAAGACAGATAACTCTGCTAAAGCTACTTCCTTTTCTCTATTCTTCTGAAGAATTTCTAGCTGAGCCTCTGTTTCTGCTTGTATTTCTGCTTGAATGCGTTTAGCTTCTGCTTCCTTGCATTTAGCTTCTGCCTTGAAGGCTGCTTCTCTTTCAGAGCAGGCAGCTTGAACCTGAGCTACTGCAACCTTTTGGCGAGCTTTGAGTATTTGGTCGCTCAGTGTTGACCTTATAGAGCAGGACCGCAGTGACTTAGAAGAGGATTCATGATAGGAGCGGGCAGATCTAGATGATTTTCCTGAGTGTCTGGAAGAAGCAGATTTACAGGATGTAGTTTCATGTAGCTGTGCTAATCTGCCTTCTATCTGTGCCTTTGCTTCAAGATATGTGCTATGCCTCTGCTGGTCAGTAGAAGTAAAGTCCTTTAATTCCAATGCAGCTTCATCTATGTTGGAATGTGACAATAGGGAATAGTACTTCTCAGAAAGTCTTTTATAATTCTCAAATGCCTTTTTAACCCTTGAGAGAGCAGTGTTCAATTGCTCAGGATTGTTGCTAGTTTCATTAGTGGCTGTTATACAACTTAAAGTCTTCTCCCATAATGCAGTCAGGTTACTAGATGTTTCTTCCTTACTTGCTTCATAAGCCTCCCTTGCCTTCAAGGATGGATGAGGGGCTCTAACAGGACGAGCAGAATGAAGTAAGGAGTCTGCTTTTATCTTGATTAAATGCAGGTAACTCTGTGGGATCTCTGTCAGACATAATGACAAGTGCTGTAGTTTTGGTGTCTTGTTGGAAATCTGCCAGAGCTCAGCTCTGTAGGTAGTGACTTCTGTTAGTAAGCAGTTTGAGCAGAGGAGCTGGATATTTGTGACAATGAGCCAGCTAGTGCTGCAACTGGTTCAGACTGGATAGCTCAGCTCAGTGCACAGTTCACTATCACTTTATACAGGCAGGAATATACAGTTATTTCAGTTGATTCAGGTACTGGATTCACAACCCAAACAGCTTAACAATGATGAATCCTTGGGACTTGATATAGCTATGATACACAGTCCTTGCACAGTTCAAAAGGTACTTATGGCTCCCCAATAAAGGCAAAACTTGTATAAGCTGGTATTACTAGAGAACTGGGTCCACAGCACAGACCAGCAATCCCTGGCAGTAAAGGCTGTAACAGTAATGGAGCATTCAGTAGGTGGCTGGCTTCATATGCAGAGTAATGCTTCTGGTGACTGCAGCAGTAACACACAGACATTGACTTTCAGTGCAGCCTGAAGATGGGTTCCTGTTAGGGTGTTTGTTCTTCACACAGGCATGTGGTTACTCACTTTTCTGAAGCTGCAGAGATAGCCATGTGATGGATTCTTCTGAAATTTACTGTTCTGTTTCAGCATCGGTTGTACCTGTGACCTTCTTGTAGACCCAGTCTGTAAGTGTGTGCAGCAGGTTGAATGATGGCTTTAACAGACAGTTTACTCAATGAATAAAGACTCCAGAGGTGTTCTCCAATGCTTCTTTATGCTTCAAGTTAGCAAAGGCATAAACATAGAGGCTTTTCCATAGATAAATTTCCAATGAAGTTACACAGCTCCCACACTCTGCAGTCTCCTCATAACAACTATACAAAATGGAGTTACAGCAGGAAATGGAGGGTGGGAGCAACCAACTAGCCAGAAACAGCAGGGGTGCAAGGATGATACCAATAACATAGCATAACATAACATGTAATAACAACTGCTAGACAGTTAAAGCTGCATGGCAGCACAATACTCATGAGGTTCTGAGTCACAGCTGAAACACTTTAGCTATTCTTATAGCCTCATTTTCCCATCTGTTAATGTAGAACTCCCTGTGGAAAAACAGCCTTGTTGAGGGGTCATATATCTCATAAAAAAAGCATATGACAACCTATTTTGTCCTTAATTCCTTCCCTTCCCTTCCCTATTTGAAGTAGCCTTGGCTGCCTATGTGGCATGTACTTTCTTGGATTGGAAAATTGGTTATCGTGGAGGTTCTTCTGAATTATTGAACTATAGGAGATTTATAGAAAGTGTCATAGGCCCAATAAGATAAAAAAAGATAATAAAACTCGTGGCCTTCATGTTTTTGTATTTCTTTCAACAGAGACAATCTGGTGGAAAAAGAGGATAAATTACGATCCAGAACTAGAAAGTTCTGAAGTGTGATGTAACCAAGACTAATCCACTGGATCCCACAGTGATTTCCCCTGTGGATTGCCTGATCACAGCGCTATGTTTGAAACAGCCTGCACAGATGTTGACTCATATTTCTGTTCTCTGAGAAACATTACAACCCTGCTGAAGCCTGGTGGACACTTGGTTTTAATTGGCGCCCTTGGAAATTCCTTTTATAAGGTGGAGAGAAGAAATTCTTCTGTCTGTCATTAGATGAGCAGACGTAAGGAATGCTGTCATAGATGCTGATACAGTATTAAGGATTTGGAGCTTTACTACCTTCCCAATCCGACTTCTTGTGCCCACATTACAGATACCTATGCCAATATTTTCCTTGTGGCACAAAAAAAATGAGGCATAAGCCTTGATATACCATAAAGAAGAGTTGATTCTGATACTTGTATTTCAAGCTCATAGATAATATATAATAGTAACATAGTTTATAAGGCCGAAAAAAGACATCTGTCCATCCATCCTGTTATCCTGCAAGTTGATCTAGAGCAGTGCTTCTCAATTATTTTCTGTCATGCCCCCCCTAGGAAGAAGAAAACATTTCGCGCCCCCCCGCGCGACTGTAAATAGTATCATTTGTCTATAAAATTGTTATAAGTACACCAATCTCCCCACAGACGAGGGCCATTAACACCCCCCCCAAACCCCTCCATTAACCCCCTCCCCAATCATGTGCAGGGTCCAGGCTTCCCCCTCCCCCAAATCATGTGCAGGCTCTCCCCCCAAAATCATGTGCAGGCTCCATTAACCTCCCCAAAATCATGTGCAGGCTCCATTAACCCCCTCCCCAAATCATGTGCAGGCTCCATTAACCCCCTCCCCCAATCATGTGCAGGCTCCATTAACCCCCTCCCCAATCATGTGCAGGCTCCATTAACCCCCCTCCCCCAATCATGTGCAGGCTACATTAACCCCCTCCCCCAATCATGTACAGGCTCCATTAACCCCCTCCCCAAATCATGTGCAGGCTCCATTAACCCCTCCCCCAATCATGTGCAGGCTCCATTAACCCCCTCCCCAATCATGTGCAGGCTCCATTAACCCCCTCCCCCAATCATGTGCAGTGTACATTAACCCCCTCCCCCAATCATGTACAGGCTCCATTAACCCCCTCCCCAAATCATGTGCAGGCTCCATTAACCCTCCCCAATCATGTGCAGGCTCCATTAACCCCCTCCCCAATCATGTGCAGGCTCCATTAACCCCCTCCCCAATCATGTGCAGGCTCCATTAACCCCCTCCCCCAATCATGTACAGGCTCCATTAACCCCCTCCCCAATCATGTGCAGTGCTACATTAACCCCCTCCCCCAATCATGTGCAGGCTCCATTAACCCCCTCCCCAATCATGTACAGGCTCCATTAACCCCCTCCCCAATCATGTGCAGTGCTACATTAACCCCCTCCCCAATCATGTGCAGGCTCCATTAACCCCCTCCCCCAATCATGTACAGGCTCCATTAACCCCCTCCCCCAATCATGTGCAGTGTACATTAACCCCCCTCCCCCAATCATGTGCAGGCTCCATTAACCCCCTCCCCAATCATGTGCAGGCTACATTAAACCCCCCATACTTACCTCCCTGGAAGTGCTGGATGCAGGCCTCTTCCGGCCTGTGTCCCACTCTGCACTCTGCTCAGGCGGCGCGATGACGTCATCGCGCCGCTTCGAACCGCTCTGATAGGCTGCCGGCACGAGGCCGGCAGCCTATCAGAGGAGCAGGGGAGGGAGACGCCTCTCCCTCCACTGCCGCACAGCACAGCGATCTGTATCGCTGTCCAGAGGACGGCGATACAGATCACTATGGAGATGAACGCTTCCACAGTGGAAGCGTTCATCTCCTGTGACCTGGAGCCCCCCTTTACGGAGCCTCGCGCCCCCCCTGGGGGGCGCGCCCCACTATTTGAGAACCACTGATCTAGAGGAAGGCATAAAACCTGGGAGGTAGAAGACAATTTTCTCCACTTAAGGGGAAAAAAATTCCCTCCCAACTCCAATCAGGCAATCAGAATAACTCCCTGGATCAATGACCCATCTCTAGTAGCTAAAGCCTGTAATATTATTATACTCCAGAAATACATCCAGGCCCCTCTTGAACTCTTTAAGTAAACTCACCATCACCACCTCCGCATGCAGAGAGTTCCATATTCTCACTGCTCTTACTCCTCTTCTATGTTTGGGTACAAACCTTCTTTCCTCCAGACGCAGAGGATGTCCCCTCGTCACAGTCACAGTCCTGGGGATAAACAGATGATGGGAGAGATCTCTGTACTGACCCCTACATATATAGTTATTAGATCTCCCTAGTCATCTTTTTCTAAAGTGAATAACCCTAATTTTGATAATCTTTTAGGGTACTGTAGTCACCCCATTCCAGTTATTACTTTAGTTGCCCTCCTCTGAACCCTCTCCAGCTCTGTGTCTGCCTTGTTCACAGGAGACCAGAACTGTACACAGTACTCCATGTGTGGTCTGACTAGTGATTTGTAATGTAGCAGGACTATGTTCTCATCACGGGCATTTATGCCCCTTTTGATGCAACCCATTATCTTATTGGCCTTGCCAGCAGCTGCCTGACACTGGTTTCTACAACTTAGTTTGCTGTTCACTAAAATTCCTAGGTCCTTTTCCATGTCAGTGTTACCCAGTGTTTTACCATTTGAGTATGTACGGGTGACTTGCATTATTCCTTCCCATGTGCATAACTCTACATTTGTCAGTGTTAAACCTCATCTGCCACTTATCTGCCCAAGCCTCCAATCTATCCAGATCCCTCTGTAGCAGTATACTGTCCTCTTCCGTGTTAATTACTTTACACAGTTTAGTGTCATCTGCAAAAATTGATATTTTACTGTGCAAGCCTTCTACAAGATCATTAATATATATATTGAAGAGAATAGGGCCCAATACTGACCCCTGAGGTACTCCACTGGTGACAGTGACCCAATCTGAGTGTGTACCATTAATAACCACCCTCTGTTTTCTGTTACTTAGCCAGTTACTTACCCACATACAGGCATTTTATCCCAGTCCAAGCATTCTCATTTTATATAATAACCTTTTATGCGGTACAGTGTCAAATGCTTTGGAGAGGTCCAGATATAAGACATCCATTGATTTGCCGCTGTCAAGTCTAGAACTTACCTCCTCATAGAAACTGATTTAATTAGTTTGACATGACCGATACCTAATGAAGACATGCTGATATGGGGTTATTTGCTTATTTTCATTGAGGTACTGCAAGATAGCATCTCTTAGAAAACCTTCAAACAGTTTACCCACGACAGATGTTAAACTTACCGGCCTATAGTTTCCGGGCTCTTGTTTTGGACCCTTTTTGAATATTGGCACCACATTTGCTATGCATCAATCCTGTGGAACATTCCCTGTCAGTATAGAGTCCTTAAATATCAGAAATAAGGATCTGGCTATGACATTACTTAATTCTCTTAGGATACGTGGGTGTATGCCATCTGGTCCTCGCGATTTGTCTATTTTAATCTTTTTAAGTCGCTGTTGTACTTCTTCCTGGGTCAGACAGGGCACTTTTAATGGGGGATTTATTTTTACATTCTGCATTTCATCTGAAAGTTTATTTTCCTTAGTGAATACAGTGGAGAAAAAATATTTAATAGCTTTGCTTTCTCCTCATCGCTTTCTGCAACTCCCCCCTCATTACTCTGTAGAGGGCCGACACCTTCAGATTTATATTTTTTACTATTTATATAATTGAAGAACATTTTAGGGTTAGTTTGGCTGCTTTTATTTGTTTTTTATATATTCTTTTTTTTCTACCTTATAGTTTTTCAGTGCTTCCTCGCTACCCTTCTGTTTTAGTTATTTAAAGGCTTTATTTTTGTCATTTATTGCTTTCTTTACAGTTCTATTTATCCACATTGTTTTTTTCTTGTCTCTCAACCTTTTATTCCCATAAGGTATGTACCTCTCACAATTAGATTTTAGGAAGCTTTTCAAAATATCCCATTTTGTGGCTGTGTTTTTATTTTTGAGGACTTTGTCCCAAGTAGTTAGGCCTATGGCCTCTCTTAGTTGGCTAAATTTTGCTTTTTGGTATTTTTGTTCCTCCCTGAAGAAACACTCTTTTGAATCACAATTGGAAGGTTATTACTTTATGGTCACTATTTCCCAGGTGTTCCCCAATCTGCACATCTGTTGTTCTGTCAGGTCTATTGTTTAATACTAAGTCCAGTATGGCCGTCCCTCTAGTCGGGTCCTGAACCAGTTGGGGAAGTTAATTGTCTTTGTTTATTGCCAAGAACCTGTTTCCTCTATGGGATGTACAGCTTTCAGTGTCCCGGTCTATATCTGGTAGTTGAACTCCCCCATAATAATATATAATAATATTTCCAATAATCATTTCCTGTAGAGCTGTGCCTTTTGATGGGCTATTAAAACAGATTTTATGTAAAAAGAATCCATGTGTTACCATATTTTCATAGTTGTTTACTAGAATGTACTGTACTTTCCACAGAAATGAATAAAAACCTAAAAGGAAGAGTTTGCATTCTTATTCATACGGGTTACTATATGGGTAATTTTTACCTCAGTGTAATAGTGAAAATGCAAAAATAGAAAAAGGCACCGGGATTACAAATATTTGAAACTTTATTCAATATATTAAAATACCGTACAATTACAATAAATAGTGGTGATATACAACATAAATAGACGTAACAAACAAGTAAGGGCAAACCCCAGTTGGTTTCAATGTCTCTGTATATACTTGTTTTACATTAATCCAAAGTCACAGTAGCAGCTCAATAGTATAAAGTACAAGTGCAGTCCAGTAAACATGATGAAGCTAAAAGAGACAAACGCGGGGCACGGACTTCCTGGTTGGTACGTCATTAACTTATGTTTTTTGATGTGCACATTCAGTAATGTATTGTAGATGTTTGTCTCTTTAGCATTCTCATGTCTGCTGGAAGGCACTTGCACTTTATACTATTGAGCTGCTACTGTGACTTTGGATTAATGTGCAAGTATATACAGAGACATTGAATCCAACTGGGGTTTGCCCTGACTTGTTTGTTAATTCTATGTATGTAGTATATCACCGCTGTTTATTTTAATTGTACGATATTTTAATATATTGAATAAAGTTTTAAATATTTGTAATCTCGGTGCCTTTTCTATTTTTGGGTTTTCATGTGAAAGTGGGCATAGTGCACGGGTAATGATTGTATAAATTGCTGCCCCATTATTTATAGCTGTATATTATCAGTGTAATAGTGAGTTAACAAGTGCCGAGGATCAGCCGATTATCGGGAAGGAAGCATTCCTTCCCGACAACTTGCTACTCGTTCAGTGTGGGTGAAGCGCTGCATGTAACCTCCACAGTATGAGAACAAGTGATGACTATTGCGATCGCTTGTACTTATACAGCTGCCTTGTTTCTGGGCAGCAGATCGCTGTTTAGTTGGCACAATCTGCTATTCAGAAATGATAATGTACAGTAATTGCCTGCAGGAACGGCAGTTTCACCTGAAAAACGAGCATTTCATTGGTTCATCGGGTGATCGTCTGCTGAACAAGCATTCACAGGTACGTTCTTCATAATCTGCCCGACTATCGGAGCGTGTAAACCCTCAATAAGATTTTCCCCCATTGTAATGCAGAGCAGAATGTGCTGCAGCAAAGATGTCTGGAGGAGGTGGTTCAGCCTTGAGACAAAGTGGATGCTTACCAGAGTTGATAAAAGATGCCATCTGGTCCCTGGAGGCTTCAGCTGCAAGCACAACCAGAAAAGAATGCCAGATATACCATTACAGACTTGAGTTCTTCAGCGGGGCTGAGGCCCAATATTTAGCTAAATTTAAGAGATTCTTTTCAACAGCATGACTGTTTCTATCATTCGAGAGCTGTATGGAAGCAGACTACGCCACTGCTATGGAGCCCTTGGTGAGGGGGGCCCAGCACTGGACTCTTACTTCTTCTTCCTAAAATAAATTCCCAGAATATTTTTGGAGCTATAACTAGGAGGAGCTCAGTGAAAAGACATTTTACAGTTAACGTTGAGTTCAATGGAAGCTCAATAAATTCCTATGCACTGAACTCACTCTAGTGGCGGCTGCATGCAGCAAGTTTCATAATATACTGTATGAAGGAAATCAGATGATTTATAGCTGTATTGGTGAGATTTATCAATAGATTAATGGCAGGTGTAAATGTGTAAATGTATTAGGAAATATGCTCTAAATGAGCACCATGCTTACTAAACAATGTTCCACTGATAATCTGTTAATAGCAGTTGTAAAAGGCGGGCAAATATATGATTTTGTTTATTAAAATAATCTGGGAATAAAAAAAAGAGTCCTATTATATGTGTGCACTCCTCTGTTGCCATTGCTGCTACCTCTGCACCCACCATACTTGTAAGGAAGTTGGATCTAACAGACTGAATCCTTCAACCCAGAGTGGTGCGCCTGGTCCCCCACTCTAGGATGGCAAAAAATTTTAGATGGACACAAGCTCGGTTGCTGGAAGTTTTTTGACTTAGGCTTAGGCTACTTTTACACTTGCGTTTACATTTTCCGGTATTGAGATCCGTCATAGGATCTCAATACCGGAGAAAAACACTTCCATTTCTCCCCCTTCATTGTCATGACAAAACGTACAGTAACTGAACAGGACAGAATGCACCAAAATGCATTCCGTTCTGTTTGGCTGCATTCCCATCCAGCAAGCTGCGGTTTAGTTTCCGCCCTGGGATGCGGAGCAAAACGGATCTGTCCCCATTGACTTGCATTGTGGATCATGTCGGATCCGTTTTCTCAGACACAATAGAAAACGAATCCGTCCCCCATTGGTTTTTCAATTGTGTTCATGACGGATCCATGATTGCTATGTTAAAGATAAAAATATATATTTAGAGAAGCGGCTTCACCCAGCAGAGGACTAATGGAATGGAGGTGCTCACCTAGTTGCCTTCACCCCAAGGCGTACAAATAGATACTCACAACACTTGATCGATTCAAGGGGCACACTCCAACATCAGGATCATACGTTTAATTCAATTCAATATAAAACCACAATATAAGACACTATTAAAATCGCAGCTCACTCGAAAAGCCCACACTTAAAATAGCTAGCTACCATATATCTTCATATCAGTGCAAATATGCGTGAACCTGTGCACAAAATGTTAGGTCAGTAGCGCCCAACTGATAAGTGAATTGTGCAAAATGAGCAAAATGTGCAAATTGTGCAAATTACAAACTTGCTAAAACCTTGATAAAAACTTGCCAAAGGAGGATTAGTAGTTCAACGTCTCTTGGTAGGGATAGCTTATATTGTCTGGCCAAGTTGTAGATACGGGATGATAACAGTTGCACCAGGTAGTAAAATAAAGTTCCAATATTAGTCCGATAGTTCGTGCTATTACGGGCACTTGCTTACCTCCCTCTAGAAGAAGGAATTCGTGCAGCCTTCCCTGCGCGTACGTTATCCCCAACACCACTGGCGTCCCACGTGGTGTAGGTCTTCCGTGGCGTCCCACGTGACCGGAAGGGGAGCGGGTTAGAGCGCTTCAGGGAGGATTGCTGCTTCAGGTCCTAGCGCCCTCGGCTTCTATGTTGTCTATAGGCACCGGTCGCTATAATAGAGGGAGGCTTTATAAATGATCAAAGTTCTTCAATGATTTCACAGCACCGCTCAGTAATCCCAAACGCGTTTCGGGGAGACCCCCTTCTTCAGTGGATACTGTTAGTGTGTGCTTGACTTCTTTATATAGCCGGACAGCAGTCACCAGTCTGGGCGTCAATCAATTGTCAGTCATTCTTAAAACCTGACATGGAATACTTGTTACATCCTTTTGGCTTCTGCTAAATAGTACATTTCTTAGTATACCCATATTGAGCCTTCTTACTTTATATAAATAATGAGCTTTCTAAAAATATATTGTGCATATTAAAATTAAAGTTAAAATCACATATATAGTCACCAATATTCCATTCCATACGGGTCCAGATGTAAAGATAGGTGGCTAGAATGGATATAACGATGAGCTAAGGGAGGGCTGCAGGGAAGGGAGATCGTGGTGTCGATGCACGACCAGACCACGAGTCCCGTCCCCATCAGACCACCTCCCTTCACAAAAAGCCAAAACCTCCATCTCCGCATTGAGACCCTTGGGCATTAAGGTTTCAAATTCAAAAATTTTTCTGGATTCATGCCTGGACATGTTTGAAATGTGGTTGCCTCCTCTCCATGGTTTCTTCACTTTTTCTATTGCTGCAAATGTCAGTCCTGCAGGATTGCTATTATGTTTCAATTTAAAATGTTTAGACAGAGGATGTGCCTCATGCCCTTTTTAATATTTGAAATGTGTTCTGATAACCTCTTTTTTAAAGTGCGCTTAGTTCTGCCAATGTATTGTTTCTTGCAACTACATTGAATAATGTAGATGACATTGGTAGAATTGCATGTCAAGCAATCCTTAATTTTCATACTAAATGAGTTTGTGGACTGACTGGACTGACTCCGTCTTTCTCGGAAACGATGTAACTCTGCAGTTAGAGCATCGTCCACACCTAAAAAGCCATTGGGGGCTAACCAGTTATTCCCTTTCTTTTTGTACCTCTCTGGACTGTGGGGGCTACTATATTGGCTAAATTATCCGCCTTAGTGAATACTACATTGGGTTTCTCATCTAGTAGTTCCCCAATCCATTTGTCCTTCCGAAGGATGCCCCAGTGTTTGTTTATTATTTTTCAATTTGTTTGAACTGTGAGCAAAGGGAATAATTATTCGAGGGCTATCTGTATTTATAGCATTTTCCTTTTCTTTTTCTTTAGAAAGAAATCCTTCCTGTCCATTTTCCTTACTTTATTTAAAGCAGAGTCCAGAACTTTTTGGGGATATTCCTTTTCAGGAATTGTTCCTTCATCAATATCGCCTCTGTTTCAAAGTTTTCCTCTAACGTACAGTTTCAAGCGATACGTCTGAATTGGCTAACTGGGACGTTTGTTTAGCCATCTTGGAAGATGGCAACTGTCAAATTTTATATAGCTGTTTTTAGCCACTTCTTTAAAGTGTGTACTGCAAATTAATTTTGCTCCTTTCACTTTTATATCAGGTCTAAAATTCTATGTTTTGCTGACTTATAGTAGGGGTAAAAACTAAATTTTTATTGTTACTATTAATTTCAGCCAAAAAAATGTTTAACGCAGCTAGAGAGTCTTGCCAAATAAAAACAATGTCATCAATATAGCGCCGCCAGAGCACCAGACTCGCCCCCATCCTGGGTAGGATGGTTTCACATTCCCATTGTGCCAAAAATAGATTTGCATAGCTGGGGGCGAATCTGGTGCCCATGGCGGTGCCAGTCCTCTGCAGATAGAAGACATCATCAAACGAAAAATAATATATACCTAACTCCCTCCAAAATAAAAAGTAGTTGTTCCTCCGAAAGGTCTAATGTTGATACCGAAAGGTCTAATGTTATCTAAGACTCCTAATGTTATCTAAGACTCCTGCTGCAGATTTATCAGATACGGTTTTTGATAAGGAGTGGGATACTTTCTTGAGGACTCAATCTACTGTGCTGATTAAAATGATTATTAAGAGAAGAACTACTATCATTGAAGAACTGAACACACAGATTGAGGCCCTCAAGGAGGTAACATCAACCTTTCCCAGTAGTGGGAGGGTCCAAGAATGGGAGAAAAGGATTTGTAAAAATTTGGATGACATTGAAAAAGAGATTATGCAGAAAAAATCTAAAAAGCTACAGGAAACTAAAAAGAAAGCAAATGTCCCACGTGAAACACAAGAAAATAACACACAAGATATAAATGGTTTAGCCACAGTTGAAGCAACAAATAGTAAAACACAAGATCACAGTAACCAATATAATATCACTACATTTAATAGGTTTGAAACATTAACCTCTCCTCGTTTTTAGACTACACACCCCCACACCACCGTCCAAAGGCGAAGAAGAGCACGTACCCCAACACCACCACCCCCAATGGACAAACCAACTCACAATTACGGTCACAGGACACAGAATCAACATCACGAGTACAATTTACGAACACGACAGATGGACCATTACAACAGGGAAAACACAAGACAACAACACGGTCACAAATACAGGGGATCAGACAAAGTCTCATTACACTCCACGGAAATCACTACACAACCAAGGAAGATTAGAGAGGAAGACATTCGCACAAGAGAAAGGAGAGTACAATCAATATCGGTAAAGTCTAATATTGTAAACATAAGTGGGATTCGTGTTGACAGAGTCACAAATAGGCTTACTAAATAAGGGTCTGAAATTTGCCCCCTCTAAGCCATTAGATAAATTTTCCACATACATGGGCATTGAAAAATTCATTAGGGCATTATGTTTAAAAAAATATTTTTTAAAAAACTCAACCACACAGGAAATTGAAACGAAGGAGAACACTAAGAAATATTGTTATACAAATTTAAAAATGAAATCTAAAAAATATCCGAGGCAGGAAACAAGTGATGAGATGACAGTATTTAAGAAAAATATAGAAAACGATTTGAGACACATTAGGAGTCGGCGGGTAAATAATAATGTCTCAAGGACAGAGATGGAGGCGTTAGAAAAATTACAGACAATGGAAGAAATTACAATTAGGCCGGCGGATAAAGGGGGGGAAGTCGTAATTTGGAATACTAAGGACTATAAAAAGGAATGCTTGAGATTATTAAATGATCATGACACATATGAAACACTTAAAGAGAACCTGTCACCAGGAAATTCACTGATAAACCAGGCACACTGCATTGTAGGGCTCACTCTGCTGAATATAATGATACCTTTCACTTGGTGATCTGTTGCTTTATTGTGGAAAAAAAGTACTTTTAATCCATATGCTAATGAGCTGATTAAGTCCAGCAGTTGATACGAGTCCAGCGTGTTTTTCCTATTCAGAGCTGTAGCCCCTCCCCTATTCACTTCTATAGATCAATAAATAAATAAACCACGCCCCTTTTACAACTGAAGACGTGAATAGGGGAGGGGCTACAGCTCTGAATAGAAAAAATGCTGGACTCATATCAACTGCTGGACTCCAATCAGCTCATTAGCATATGGATTAAAAGTACTTTTCCTCCACAATAAAGCAACAGATCACCAAGTGAAAGGTATCATTATATTCAGCAGAGTGAGCCCTACAAGGCAGCATGCCTGTTTTATCAGTGAATTTCCTGGTGACAGGTTCTCTTTAAAGGGGACCCCACAAACGAGTTTATGAATACTTTGAATCAATACTGCCAGAGAGGAGTGAAAGAAGAGTTCTTATTAGATAGAGAAGCGAGATTTATTTTGGGGACTGACAAGAGAATACCAATGTTCTATTGTATTCCCAAAATACATAAAGATATACACTCACCCCCCGGTCGCCCTATTGTTTCTGGAATCGGTTCCATTTCCAGTAACCTTTCCCTTTATATTGACAAGTTGTTACAGCCCTATGTAAAAGAGGTCCCATCATATATACGGGACACTACGGATATAGTTAAAGTTCTGGAAATGATCGATTGGAATGAAAATTGGTTTTTAGGGACCCTGGATGTGGGGTCGCTTTATACAATTATTGACCACAACGCAGGAATTGAGGCCCTACAAAAACAACTTAGTGAAAGAAAAAGGATGGATGAGGAACAACTACTTTTCATTTTGGAGGGAGTTAGGTATATCCTAACGCATAATTATTTTTCGTTTGATGATGTCTTCTATCTGCAGAGGACTGGCACCGCCATGGGCACCAGATTCGCCCCCAGCTATGCAAATCTATTTTTGGCACAATGGGAATGTGAAACCATCCTACCCAGGATGGGGGCGAGTCTGGTGCTCTGGCGGCGCTATATTGATGACATTGTTTTTATTTGGCAAGACTCTCTAGCTGCGTTAAACATTTTTTTGGCTGAAATTAATAGTAACAATAAAAATTTAGTTTTTACCCCCACTATAAGTCAGCAAAACATAGAATTTTTAGACCTGGATATAAAAGTGAAAGGAGCAAAATTAATTTGCAGTACACACTTTAAAGAAGTGGCTAAAAACAGCTATATAAAATTTGACAGTTGCCATCTTCCAAGATGGCTAACAAACGTCCCAGTTAGCCAATTCAGACGTATCAAGCGAAACTGTACGTTAGAGGAAAACTTTGAAACAGAGGCGATATTGATGAAGGAACAATTCCTGGAAAAGGAATATCCCCAAAAAGTTCTGGACTCTGCTTTAAATAAAGTAAGGAAAATGGACAGGAAGGATTTCTTTCTAAAGAAAAAAGAAAAGGAAAATGCTATAAATACAGATAGCCCTCGAATAATTATTCCCTTTTGCTCACAGTTCAAACAAATTGAAAAAATAATAAACAAACACTGGGGCATCCTTCGGAAGGACAAATGGATTGGGGAACTACTAGATGAGAAACCCAATGTAGTATTCACTAAGGCGGATAATTTAGCCAATATAGTAGCCCCCACAGTCCAGAGAGGTACAAAAAAGAAAGGGAATAACTGGTTAGCCCCCAATGGCTTTTTTAGGTGTGGACGATGTTCTAACTGCAGAGTTACATCGTTTCCGAGAAAGACGGAGTCAGTTCAGTCGTCCACAAACTCATTTAGTATGAAAATTAAGGATTGCTTGACATGCAATTCTACCAATGTCATCTACATTATTCAATGTAGTTGCAAGAAACAATACATTGGCAGAACTAAGCGCACTTTAAAAAAGAGGTTATCAGAACACATTTCAAATATTAAAAAAGGGCATGAGGCACATCCTCTGTCTAAACATTTTAAATTGAAACATAATAGCAATCCTGCAGGACTGACATTTGCAGCAATAGAAAAAGTGAAGAAACCATGGAGAGGAGGCAACCACATTTCAAACATGTCCAGGCATGAATCCAGAAAATTTTTGAATTTGAAACCTTAATGCCCAAGGGTCTCAATGCGGAGATGGAGGTTTTTGGCTTTTTGTGAAGGGAGGTGGTCTGATGGGGACGGGACTTCGTGGTCTGGTCGTGTATCGACACCACGATCTCCCTTCCCTGCAGCCCCCCTCCCTTAGCTCATCGTTATATCCATTCTAGCCACCTATCTTTACATCTGGACCCGTATGGAATGGAATATTGGTGACTATATATGTGATTTTAACTTTAATTTTAATATGCACAATATATTTTTAGAAAGCTCATTATTTATATAAAGTAAGAAGGCTCAATATGGGTATACTAAGAAATGTACTATTTAGCAGAAGCCAAAAGGATGTAACAAGTATTTCATGTCAGGTTTTAAGAATGACTGACAATTGATTGACGCCCAGACTGGTGACTGCTGTCCGGCTATATAAAGAAGTCAAGCACACACTAACAGTATCCACTGAAGAAGGGGGTCTCCCCGAAACGCGTTTGGGATTACTGAGCGGTGCTGTGAAATCATTGAAGAACTTTGATCATTTATAAAGCCTCCCTCTATTATAGCGACCGGTGCCTATAGACAACATAGAAGCCGAGGGCGCTAGGACCTGGAAGCAGCAATCCTCCCTGAAGCGCTCTAACCCGCTCCCCTTCCGGTCACGTGGGACGCCACGGGAAGACCTACACCACGTGGGACGCTAGTGGTGTTGGGGATAACGTACGCGTGGGGAAGGCT
Source organism: Bufotes viridis (assembly GCA_033119425.1). Lineage (NCBI taxonomy): Eukaryota > Metazoa > Chordata > Amphibia > Anura > Bufonidae > Bufotes > Bufotes viridis. The sequence continues at coordinate 25,496 of JAKVIS010001193.1, forward strand.
GCACGAATTTCTTCTTCTAGAGGGAGGTAAGCAAGTGCCCGTAATAGCACGAACTATCGGACTAATATTGGAACTTTATTTTACTACCTGGTGCAACTGTTATCATCCCGTATCTACAACTTGGCCAGACAATATAAGCTATTCCTACCAAGAGACGTTGAACTACTAATCCTCCTTTGGCAAGTTTTTATCAAGGTTTTAGCAAGCTTGTAATTTGCACAATTTGCACATTTTGCTCATTTTGCACAATTCACTTATCAGTTGGGCGCTACTGACCTAACATTTTGTGCACAGGTTCACGCATATTTGCACTGATATGAAGATATATGGTAGCTAGCTATTTTAAGTGTGGGCTTTTCGAGTGAGCTGCGATTTTAATAGTGTCTTATATTGTGGTTTTATATTGAATTGAATTAAACGTATGATCCTGATGTTGGAGTGTGCCCCTTGAATCGATCAAGTGTTGTGAGTATCTATGTTAAAGATAATACAACCGGATCCGTTCATAACGGATGCAGATACTTGTATCAGGCAAAAATGCAAGTGTGAAAGTAGTCTTAGCAGGTACAGTCTTTCGATGTGGGCACAGGCATAGTTAGAGCCAACAAGTTAGTTAGGAATACTGTCTAAGTTAGGGTGACCATCCGTCCACATTTTCCCAGACATGTCACCTTTTTGGACATAAAAAACTGTCTGGCTGAGATTTTTTATTTTTTTTAAATGTCTGGGATTCTGAAGGACAGGCAGTCATTATTACTAAGCAATTCAATTGTGGAAGCACTCATTAGCACTCAAGCCAGGAAGCAGTATGTGTATTGCTTGTATCACTCACTGCTACCTAATCTTCCTGCAGCCACACTGTGTCCTGACTTAGTACAGAGTCAGATCATAATGTATGTAGACATGCACTAAGACCTGATGCTGTGCGGACACCAGGTCACAGCGCAGTGGCAAAAAGAGCCAAGCTGTAGAGTGGAGAAGTTGTCCAGAGGTAGTTGTTATGTTTTTGTTTTTGTCTGATCTGAAGTCTGCAGGGATCTGATTAGGGGGTCTGATCTGAGGTCTACAGGGATCTGTATGGGGGTCTGATCTTAGGTCTGGGGATCTGAGTGGGGGCTTAATCTGAGGTTGGCAGGGATCTGAGTGGGGGGTCTGATCTGAGGTCTACAGGTATCCGAGTAAGCGGGGAACATGAATTTATGGGGTCTAATCTGAATGGGGGGGGGTTACTTGGGGTCTGATCTGAGGTCTGCAGGAATCTAAATGAGGGATCCTGATGTGAGGTCGAGCAGGGATCTGGGGGTCTCATTTAATGTCTACAGGGATCTGATTGGGGGTTTGATTTGAGGTCTGCAGGGATCTAAATAGGGGGGTCTAACTTGAGGTCTGCAGGGATCTGAGTGAGGGGGACATGAATTTTGGGGTGTGATCTGAATGGGAGTGTCACATGAATTTTAGGGTCTGATCTTAGTTCCGCTGGAATCTGAGTGAGAGGGTTACATTAATTTTGGAGTCTGATCTAAGGTCTGTAGGAATCTGAGTGGGAGGGGGGGGGCACATCAATATTGGGGTCTGGTCTGAGTGTTGGGGCACATTTTGGGGTCTGATATGAGTTTTGCAGGAAGCCGATGATTTAGGGGGCCACATGAAATTTGAGTGTGATCTGAATTCTAATTTAAGGGATGATGGCGTGGCAGTTATAGGGTGCAACATTCATTTGGGGTCTGATCTGAGGTCTGTATTTAAGGGAAGGAGGTTATAGGGAGCCAAATGAATTTGGGGGTCTGATCCTGGGGTCTGTATGAATTTGTGGTCTGTATAAATATAGGGTCTTATCAGCGGTTTATATGAATTTGGGGCTAATCTGGGGTCTGTATTAATTTTAGGGTCTATCATGAGGTCTGTATTCATTTTGGGGCTGGGATTTTGTGCCTTAAGTTTGCTTTGAGTCCCATCACTTTCTAGTTCTGTAGCCGTGGCTTTTATCTAGGCAGTACAGTAATTGCGGGTCATTGGCAGCACTGTCGGTAGACTAATGTCTGCACATGGGGCAGCAACAGACACAGTATTAGTGGGATCTACAGGATGGCAGTGTGGCAGCTGGATACAGGGGTTCTTTGCTATAAATGGTGGGAATGGATTGCAGAGGCAATGAGTCAATGTCATTGGTGAAATCTGAATTTTCTGACCCTAATGTAAAATCTGTAATATTCCCCATCTACAGCGTGCCATTTATTAATCCTGCTGTCTTTTTATATAGTGGAGGAGGCTGCATATTCCTGGCCAAAGACATCTGCACAATGTGGTCTGGACCAAATGTAGAATAAAAGGAAGGTGAACAACTGAAATCCGTAGAGACGTCATCTGTAAATCTCTGGATTTACATTTGGTATATTCGCGACTACATCTTATAAATGTGTTAAAAATTTATTTATTAGAAAGTAGGGTCACTTCACTTTAACTTGACTCTGGGGTGGGAGAGCTATTTCCCTGCTCTGCCTAGGGCAGTGATGGCGAACCTTTACAGACCGAGGGCCCAAATTGCAACCAAAAACCCACTTATTTATCACAAAGTACCAACAAGACAATTTGACCTCAATACTACAGTCCAATATATTGTATCTTCCATGTACTTTATCATTTAGCTACCTGTATAATAGCCTGCCTACATTCAATGCACTGCCTGTGCTGTTCATAGTGCGCCCTAGAATGCAAATGAAAAGGGCCATTTAGGGGTTAAAAAAAAAAACACCCCATCCACAGCTTCTTCTATCTCCACTGAACAGGACCTGCCACCTGACGTCACCATGTTGGAGAGCGCGGTGACATTATTGTACACATTGCAGGTCCTGTTCAATGAAGAAGCTGCAGCAGCGCGATCAAATGGATGAAGTGAGGGTTTTTTAACCCCTAAATGGCTATATTGTTTTGCCTTCTGTCTTAAGAATACTATTATTTAACCATGTTATAACGCAAAATAATAAAATCACCCGAACACCGAACCCGGACTTCAGTAAAAAAGCTTTTGAGGTGAAGGACTGAATCCTAACGAACCCCATAAAACATTGCAGTAATGGCCTACAGGTGAGCAGACCATATAAAGCATTGGAGGTGAGAGATTGAAGCCTAGCGAACCCCATAAATCATTGCAGTGATAGCCTACAGTTGAGCAGACCTTAAAAAGCATTGGAGGTGAGGGCCAGAAGCCTAGCGAACTCCATAAAACATTGCAGTGATGGCCTACAGGTGAGCAGATGGTATAAAGCATTGGAGGTGAGGGCCTAAAGCCGAGCGAACCCTACAAAACATTGTAGTGAGGGCATATATATTCTGTATGAAAGAGGAGGTGGATGAGAAAGCAAGATTTAAACATATACCCTTTTTTTTGCGTTAAAAATTGTAAAGCATTCAAAGCATTCATTTAAATTGCGTTTTTGTTCCTCATTAGCTCAGATTTCCTCTTGTGGAGTGGAGAAGTCAGGGGCAATCCAGGTCTTGTTCATTTTTTTCTGAGTCAACCTGTCAGCATTGTCAGTGGACAAGCGGATACGCTTATCTGTTATAATGCCACAAGCAGCACTAAATACACCCTCAGGCAATACGCTGGCGGCAGGGCAGGCCAGCACCTCCAAGGCATAGAGAGCAAGTTCGTGCCACGTGTCCAGCTTGGACACCCAGTAGTTGTAAGGCACTGAGGGATCATTTAGGATGCTGACATGGTCTGCAATGTATTCCTTCATCATCTTCCAAAACTTTTCCCTCCTTGTAGAACTAGGCCACGATTCAGGGTGAGGTTGCTGTGGGGCCATAAAAGTGTCCCATGCCTTGGAAAGTGTAGCCCTGCATCTGTTGAAACTACTGTGTGTTCCCCTTGTCTCCCTTCCACTGTTGCCTAAGGAAGTACGGACTCTGGCAGCCGCATTGTCAGATGGAAAATTTTGGAGCAATCTGTCAACAATTACCTCCTGGAATTGCACTGTTTTACTCGTGCTCTCCACCACAGGAATGAGAGATGGGGGGTCGAGAAGGGTGAACACCCAGTAATCTATGTTACCTAAAATGCGTATAACGCGAGGGTCACAGGAAAGGCAGCCTAACATGAAGTCAGCCATGTGTGCCAGAGTACCAACAGGAGAGATGTCGATGACAGCTTCAGGATGACTCTCCATACCCTCATCCTCCTCCTCTTCTGCCCATCCACGCTGAACAGATGGAATTAAAGTTCCATGGGTACTAGCCTGTGTAGCAGAGGCAAGTGTCTCCAGCTCCTCCTCTTCATGGCCCACTTTGCGCTGACATAACAAGAAGACTGGGGGAGGTCTGGCTATCAAGCTGTGCCATCTCCTCTCCCATTACCTCATCTGCCACATTCAAAGCATCCTCCTTAATTGTGAGAAGCGATCGTTTGAGTAGACACAGCAGTTGGATGGTTACACTGATAATAGCGTTATCGCCACTAACCATCCTTGTGGATTCATCAAAGTTTTTAAAACCTCACATAGGTCTGACATCAATGCCCACTCCTCGCTTGTGAATAGTGGCAGTTGACTGGAAAGGCGACGACCATGTTGCAGCTGGTATTCCACAACTGCCCTCTGCTGCTCACAAAGCCTGGCCAACATGTAGAACGTAGAGTTCCACCGCGTGCTCACGTCGCACAACAGTTGGTGAGCTGGAAGGCGCAAGCATTGCTACAGCGTTGACAGACCGGCTGAAGCTGTGGATGACTTTCGGAAATGGGCACACAAGCGGCATGCCTTAACTAGTAGATCCTGCAAATTGGGGTAGGTTTTGATAAACCGCTGAACCACTAAGTTTAAGACGTAGGCTAGGCATGGAATGTGTGTCAGGTTGCAGAGCTCCAAAGCCGCCACCAAGTTACGGCCATTGTCAGACACAACCATGCCTGTTTCTAGGTTGATTGGCGAGAGCCACAGCTCAGTCTGGTCCCTTATACCCTGCCATAGCTCTGCAGTGGTGTGCTGTTTGTCCCCTAAAAAAATCAGCTTCAGCACGGCTTGTTAACGCTTACCCACAGCAGTGCTACACTCCTTCCAGCTAGCGACTGATGGCTGACTGCTGTTGGAGGTGGAAGTGGAGGAGTAGGAGGAGGTGGAGGAAGAGAAGTGGGGTTTGGAGCCAGCAACATAGCTGCTTGCGGAGACCCTGATGGACGTAGGGCCCGCAATCCTGGGCGTGGGTAGAATCTGTGCCATCCCAGGGTCCGACTCCCTCCCAGCCTCAACAACATTCACCCAGTGTGCGGTCAGGGAAATGTAGCGTCCCTGGCCACCAGCACTTGTCCATGTGTCCATGGTGAGGTGGACCTTCCCAGTAAGTGCGTTGGTCAGGGCACGGGTGATGTTCTGGGATGTTCTACATGCTGGTGTAAGGCGAGCACAGCACACCGTGAAAAATAGTGGCGGCTGGGGACTGTGTACCGAGGGACGGCCGCCGACCTCAGGCTGCGGAAGGCCTCAGTCAGGGCTGGCAATTCCATATAGGCAAGGTGGGCAATTGCCCCTGGGCCCCCGAGTCCTTAATGGCACCCAAGCAGTGCCGGCTCACAACCAACTAACTACAGTAGGGGACCCCCTGCACGGCCGCTCTGAGCCCCTCTCTGCCTCTTTAAATGAGCAGTGGCTGCTGCTTAATTCTCGCACTGGAGCGTGCCACCGCACAGGCACTTCTTTGCGGTTTTGACGTTGCCTGGGCCCCGCCCCCAGAACCAGAATAAGAGGGAGCGAGTGCACTGCCCTCCCTCACCGTCCGTGGCTGCCGCCTGCCGAGTGCCAACGCCTCCTCAACTACCGTTCCCAACTTTTGCGGTTCTGCCCACAGACACAGCACAGGTGTAGTGTCTCACTACGTAAAAGTGGGCACTACAAAGGGTCAAGTGGGTCACGTTGTTCCCAACCTGTGGGAGATTGGTCAATGTATAATGTAATGTATTGTACTGCATTTTCTCATGTATTCCCTGTGTGCCAGGCCTGCTAGGGCTGTAGTTTCTCCTCCAGAGCTATAGAGGGAGCTAGAGAACCACCTAGTATATATAGATAAGCCCAGTCCAGGAGTAGGAGTGCAGAGTTAGTTCAGAGGAGTTGAAGACAGAGTCAGTTTTTACTCTAGCCAAGGAGTAGCCTAGTGTCATCTGAGAGCATGCAGCTAGATAGTCCAGGTTCAACACCTGAGTCCAGGAGAGAAGTCCTCCTGAGGTACCCTTCCTGCAGAGAGAGAGTACAGAGGATCCAGGTTTAACCCTCAGGTACGCAGAAGTAACTCCTCATCCTGCCACCTGCAGAGTCCACAGCAGTGCCAACCTTATCCAGCTAAGTAAAGAGCTGAGAGGCAGAAGTTAATTGCCAGCAAGAGAATATATTCCAGAGGAGGTCTCCATTACCCAAGGATCTAGCCAGCTATAGGGCATACTTGGATGAATGCCAGACAGGATCTTCAGAAAGTATAGCATGATCTGTGAGTTACAATTCCCTCTGAGTTACCTTGCTAGGATCCTACCTGCCACCTTTGTAAAGCCTGCATGTAACCAATTGTCTTGGAACTATCTGGAGTTTGTACATAGTTGAACTGTTCAGTAAAGAAGGATTCTGGTTCACTGCAATCATGTGTACCTCCATTATTTCTACTAACAATCGATGTGCCACAGTTACCGGCACTGGCACTGTTAGGGACCTTGCCACCAGCACGCTAAACCTTCAACACCCAGGGCACATCACCTACCACCTGGCCTGGTCCTCATATCTAGAGAGTGCATCTGTGCTGGAGAAATGAGCCGGGTGGGGGGGGGGGTTAAAGAGGCACTTGTAACTGCCACATGGGGGGGGGGGTTAAAGAGACAATTATAACTGGCACATGGGGGGTGATTAAAGAGTTAAAGAGGCACTTGTGACTGGCACGTGGGGTGGGGGTGGGGGGGTTAAAGAGGCACTTGTAACTGGCACATGGCGTGGGGGGGTTAACCGCTACAGGACCGCCTAACGCAGGGATGCGTCCTGCGGGCGGCCCTGTAGCTCTGATACGACGCATTGGCGTGTCATCTCGCGAGAGGCGAGATTTCCTGTTTCACAGGGAAGCGCGGCACAGCAGTTCGGCTACAGCCTGCGAGCGATGATCCATCGCTGGCAGGCTGTAGATGCGAATAAAATCGCATCAAACTGCTATATCAGACGCTGTTTTATGAACAGCGTCTGATATAGCTGCTACCTGGTCCTCTGGTGGTCCCATTTACTGGGATCGACCACCAGAGGACCAGGTAACACAGTAAAGTTGCACCAAACACTACACTAACCCCCCACCCCCTCACCTATTAACCCCTTGATCACCCCATCTAGACCCCTGATCACCCCCTGTCATTGATCACACCCTTGTAAGGCTCCATTCAGACGTCCATATGTGTTTTGCGGATCCGTGGATTCACGGATCCGCGGATCCGATCCGCAGATCCTCAAAACACGGACACCGGCAATGTGCTTTCCGCATTTTGCAGATCCGCACATTGCCAGAACTATATAGAAAATGCTTTTCTTGTCCGCAATTGCGTGACAAGAATAGGACATGTTCTATATTTTTGCAGAACGGAAGTGCAGACTCGGAAGCACGGATCCGTAATTCCCGGATCCGAGCGGGACAAAGTCTGTCCCCATAGAAATGAATGGGTCCGCAATTCCGTTCCGCAAACAGAATTTCGGACGTGTGAATGGGGCATAAGGGCCCCTTTTACCGCCAGTTAGCTAGCTACTTGTTAGGTAGCTAGGGCCCAGCCCACCGCACCGCAGTCACTGATTTTGGCAGAGATTTTTCATCCACATTGACCGATGCGAATGAAAAATCTGCTGCCATTTCATTTTTTTTTCAGCGCAGAGGCTGAACGGAAAAAAATCTCATTACCCGTATGCTCAATATACGGAGAATCGCAGAAACTCCTAATGCTGGCCATACGTGTAATGATTGCGAAGACCCCTAAAATGCCAGGGCAGTACAAAAGCTCCACATGTGACCCCATTTTAGAAAGAAGACACCCCAAGGTATTCCGTCCGTGAGGGGTATGGGGAGTTCATGTAAAATTTTATTTTTGTCACAAGTTAGTGGATTATGAGACTGTAAAAAAAAAAAAAAAAAAACAATTTCCGCTAACTTGTGCCAAATTTTTTTTCTGTGAACTCGCCATACCCCTCACAGAATACCTTGGGGTGTCTTCATTCCAAATGGGGTCACATGTGGGGTATTTATACTGCCCTGGCAATTTAGGGTCCAAGCGTGAGAATCCAAATGCGTAAAAATGGCCTGTGAAATCCTAAAGGTACTCATTGGTTTTAGGGCCCCTTTGTGCATCTTGGCTGCAAAAAGTGTCACTCATGTGGTATCGCGGTACTCAGGAGAAGTAGGGCAATGTGTTTTGGGGTGTATTTTATATATTCCCATGCTGGGTGTGAGAAATATTGCTGTAAACGACAACTTTTAAATTTTTTTATTCAAAGTTGTCAATTTACAGAGATATTTCTCTCACCCAGCATGGGTATATGTAAAATACACGCTAAAACTACATCGCCCTACTTCTCCTGAGTACGGCGATGCACATGAGTGACACTTTTTGCAGCCAAGATGCTGCAAAGGGCCCAAATTCCAACGAGTACCTTTTAGGAGGGCATTTTTACGCATTTTTCTTCTCACGCTTTAGGGCCCCAAAAAATCTTCTATGAACTCGCCATGCCCCTCATGGAATACCTTGGGGTGTCTTCTTTCCAAAATGGGGTCACATGTGGGGTATTTATACTGCCCTGGCATTTTAGGGGCCCTAAAGCGTGAGAAGAAAAATGCGTAAAAATGCCCTCCTAAAAGGTACTCATTGGAATTTGGGCCCCTTTGCGCATCTTGGCTGCAAAAAAGTGTCACTCATGTGGTATCGCCGTACTCAGGAGAAGTAGGGCAATGTGTTTTGGGGTGTATTTTTACATATACCCATACTGGGTGAGAGAAATATCTCTGTAAATTGACAACTTTGAATAAAAAAATTTAAAAAGTTGTCGTTTACAGCGATATTTCTCACACGCAGCATGGGTATATGTAAAAATACACCACAAAACACATTGCCCTACTTCTCCTGAGTACGGCGATACCACATGAGTGACACTTTTTGCAGCCTGGACGCAAAGGGGCCTAAAACCAATGAGTACCTTTAGGATTTCACAGGCCATTTTTATGCATTTGATTCTCACACTTTAGGGCCCCTAAAATGCCAGGTGAGTATAAATACCCCACATGTGACCCCATTTTGGAAAGAAGACACCCTAGGTATTCTGTGAGGGGCATGGTGAGTCCACAGAATTTTTATTTTTGGCACAAGTCAGCGGAAATTGTTTTTTTTTTTTTTTACAAAGTCTCATATTCCACTAACTTGTGACAAAAATAAAATTTTACATGAACTCACTATACCCTCACAGAATACCTTGGGGTGTCTTCTTCCAAAATGGGGTCACATGTGGGGTATTTATACTGCCCTGGCATTTTAGGGGCCCCTAAAGCGTGAGAAGAAGTCTGGAATCCAAATGCGAAAAATGCCCTGTGAAATCCTAAAGGTACTCATTGGTTTTAGGGCCCTTTGCACACCCAAGCTGCAAAAAGTGGCACACATGTGGTATCGCCGTACTCAGGAGAAGTAGGGCAATGTGTTTTGAGGTGTATTTTTATATATACCCATACTTTGTGTGAAAAATATCTCTGTAAACGACAACTTTTAAAATTTTTTATACAAAGTTGACAATTTACAGAGATATTTCTCTCACTCCAACATGGGTGTATGTAAAATACACCCCAAACACATTTCCCTACTTCTCCTGAGTACGGCGATACCACATAAGTGACACTTTTTGCAGCCTGGATGCGCAAAGGGCCCAAATTCCAACGAGTACCTTTAGGTTTTACATGGCGACTCACAATTTAGCCCGCACAAAATGCCAGAACAGTAAACACACTCACAAATGACCCCATTTCGGAAAGTAGACACCCTAAGGTATTCACTGAGGGGCATAGTGAGTCCGTCTGAGATTTATTTATTTTTTGCCAGAAGTTATCAGAAATTGAAACTTTTTTTTTTTTTCTCAGAAAGTGTCATTTTCCGCTAACTTGTGAAAAAATGAAATGATACATGAACTCACCAAGCCCCTCCGCGAATACTTTGGGGTGTCTTCTTTAAAATGGTGTCATTTGGGGGTATTTATACTATCCTGGCATTCTAGCACCTGAAGAAACATGACAGGTGCTCAGAAAGTCAGAGCTGCTTCAAAATGCCGAAATTCACTTTTTGCACCATAGTTTGTAAACGCTATAACTTTTACCCAAACCAATAAATATACACTTATTGGATTTTTTTATCAAAGACATGTAGAACAATAAATTTAGAGAAAATTTATATAGAAATGTAGTTTTTTTGAAAAATTTTACAACAGAAAGTGAAAAATGTCATTTTTTTGCAAAAATTTCGGTCATTTTTGATTAATAGCAAAAAGTAAAAATGTCAGCAGCAATGAAATACCACCAAATGAAAGCTCTATTAGTGAGAAGAAAAGGAGGTAAAATTCATTTGGGTGGTAAGTTGCATGACGGAGCAATAAACGGTGAAAGTAGTGTAGTGCGGAATTGTAAAAAGTGGCCTGGTCATTAAGGGTGTTTAAGCTAGGGGGCTGATGTGGTTAAAGAGGCGCTATAACTGGCACATGGGGTGGGGGTTAAAGAGGCACTTGTAACTGGCACATGGGGTGGAGGGTTAAAGAGACAATTGTAACTGGCACATGGGGGTTAAAGAGGCACATGTAACTGGCACATGGGTTGGGGGGGTTAAAGAGGCACTTATTACTGGCACATGGGTTGGGGGGGTTAAAGAGGCACTTGTTACTGGCACATGGGGTGGGGGGGTTAAAGAGGCACTTACTGGCACATTATTATGGGGCAATATGGGGGCTTCTACTGAGGCCACAAAGGAGGGGTATTTTATATGGGGGGCTCTGTGTGGTACTAGTATTATCAGGGATATTATCTGTTTCTGCAGTATAGTATTGGGGAGCACAGCGGCACAGTATTGGGAGTAGTAGGATGATTTGTCTAGAAGATGGGAGGATGATGGAAAAGTAGTAAACTAAGATTTTTTTTTGTTGTCAAACTCCAGAGACGGAAAATGGCGACAAAATGGTGGTCCGGTCTGAAAGGAGAAGACGAGGACAGAGAAAATCCACATCAAATAACAGCAATACGTATATAAGAAACCACGGCACTCACGTAGCTGTAAATTCTTCTTTATTTCTCCCAAGATGCGACGCTTCGACTTAACACAAGTCTTTTTCAAGCATACAGTACATACTGATCCAGTGCTCTTAAATAACAGTGATAACCCTACCTATGGGTGTAACTATGGGTAGGAGTATCCTCCCCTTTGTTAATACCCTAGATCCCAATTGTCCTAAACAGATTATATGCAGACATGTATAGAAGTTACAAAAACAATTCACTTACTGGAGGCTGTGGAAAAGACCAGAGAGGGCCATAGAGTGATTCATTGCATGCACGTGTAAAACGCAATCTCGGTGTTCTGCCGGTATTCCAGGTACTTCCGGTTCCAGTCTGACATCACTTCCGGTTGGTGTGTCATGGCAGTTTTATGATTTTTAAGATAGAGATTCCGTTTTTTGGTGTTACTGGGTATCCCTATTCAATAGGTTCAATCCAACCCAGTGCTACTTTGTAAAAAATAGCCATGTACCTACACGCTATCCGGAATGTGATAACACGCTGCCCTACTTCCGGTCACATGATACAAATGAAGTCACATGATCGCATTGTGTATGGTTGCTAGGAGACAGAGTCCCGGCCGTATATTATGTAAGAGACCACTTGATTTTAACTGTCAGTGCTCACAGAAAGTTACTTAAATCCCTGTAGCTAATTGGGTGGAGACCCTTTGTGAGGTAGCACTGTAGCTGGGACAAAAATCCCGGATTCAATTAGTTCGGGGATGTGTCATTAAACAAGAAGAAAGACCAGAGTATATACCTTCAGCGCGGTACTGAGCTTAGTCCAAGTCACGTTATATATCACTCACAGATCCAAATATAGAAAACACAGGTGCATGTCCATTTCCACAGCATGCACCCGTGTCATTGGATCTTACACACTCATACCAGGATAGGTAAATAAAGGGTCCACCACCCAAGGGAATCGCTCTCAGGGTGGGGATCCCCAGCTCTCCTATGTAATTTATGCGTTATAAAGGACTGCTCAGGGAAACACAGCCAGAAACAGTGAGTGAATGATAAATAGATCACCCACTCAATAGGCCTTCCCCAATAAAGCACAAAGGGCTTCTAATTAAAAGACTAAATTGCAGTGTACCAACCTCCACCAGAGGGGCTCTCACCCAATTGAGCGCTACAGGAAGCTGCTAGCTACATCCCTGGGTCTCCTCTGTTCCGTATATGTGACCATAAACATCATCCTCAGCCTCCATTTACAATAGCAAAAATCTGAAAATAAAACAAAATGAGAAGATATATTAAAAACATGACAACACGACTATGTCGGGTACAAAACTTAAGTTACTCCCCTAACCACATTCCTACGGGTGAAAGAGGATCATGGGGCCTAGAAGAGTGTACCCACCTTGAATTCTTGATGTATGCCCCTTGGTTCTAAGGTGTCTAGCTCATAGATCCACCTTAGTTCTAATTGTTTTAAATTTTTCTCCCTGTCTCCTCCCCTTTTCAATGGGGGTACTCCATCAATGATTTTGAAGCGTAATTATGCTACACTGTGATTGGACTTTATAAAATGTTCTCCCACGGGTTTTTAACACATCTTCTGTTTCTGTTTTTTTGTCCTGTTGTTTTTTAATCGCTTGGCGAATTGTGTACCTGTGCTGGTTAAGTCTGTTTTTGCAGGGTTGAGTCGTCTCCCCTACATACAGAAACCCACACGGGCACTGTAGGATATAAATGACAAATTCAGAGGAACAGGTGTAAAAGTCCCTCACCTGGTATGTTCTCCCAGTTCTGGGATGATGGAAGTCTTTGCCTTTGATCATGGAGTTACAATTACTACAGTTCAAGCAAGGGAAACTACCTACCCTATTGTGAGTTCCACATTCAGTATTTTTTATGTCGGCACGTATTAGATAGTCTGCAAGGTTTCTGTTTCTCCAATAGGACATGAGTGGAGGAGTCTGTAGTTCAGTTATCTCCGGAAATGAGTCCGCTAAAATATGCCAATTGCGTCTCAATGTGTCAGCTACCCGTCCACTCATGTTCGGGTAGGTAGACACAAAAGGAATCCTATTTAACGTGTCCGTTCTTGTTTTAGGTGTTAGTAACTCCCTCCTTGTTATTTGCTTAGTTTTTTTCAAATTCCTTTTTACTACCTTCCTAGGATATTTTCTGTTTTCAAATTTCCTATCCTGGTATGAGTATGTAAGATCCAATGACACGGGTGCATGCTGTGGAAATGG
>JAKVIS010001194.1:0-38551 GCA_033119425.1 Bufotes viridis
AGATAGTTAGTGGGAGATAGTCAGTGTAGGTTATATATATAATATAATGCAGGTAGTTAGTGGGAGATAGTCAGTGTAGGTTATATATATATAATACAGATAGTTAGTGGGGAGATAGTCAGTGTAGGTTATATATATATAATACAGATAGTTAGTGGGGAGATAGTCAGTGTAGGTTATATATATATAATACAGATAGTTAGTGGGAGATAGTCAGTGTAGGTTATATATATAATACAGATAGTTAGTGGGAGATAGTCAGTGTAGGTTATATATATAATACAGATAGTTAGTGGGGAGATAGTCAGTGTAGGTTATATATATAATACAGATAGTTAGTGGGAGATAGTCAGTGTAGGTTATATATATAATACAGAATAGTTAGTAGGGAGATAGTCAGTGTAGGTTATATATATATAATACAGATAGTTAGTGGGGAGATAGTCAGTGTAGGTTATATATATAATACAGATAGTTAGTGGGAGATAGTCAGTGTAGGTTATATATATATAATACAGATAGTTAGTGGGAGATAGTCAGTGTAGGTTATATATATAATACAGATAGTTAGTGGGAGATAGTCAGTGTAGGTTATATATATAATACAGATAGTTAGTGGGAGATAGTCAGTGTAGGTTATATATATAATACAGATAGTTAGTGGGGAGATAGTCAGTGTAGGTTATATATATAATACAGATAGTTAGTGGGAGATAGTCAGTGTAGGTTATATATATAATACAGATAGTTAGTGGGAGATAGTCAGTGTAGGTTATATATATATAATACAGATAGTTAGTGGGAGATAGTCAGTGTAGGTTAATATATATAATACAGATAGTTAGTGGGAGATAGTCAGTGTAGGTTATATATATATATATACAGATAGTTAGTGGGAGATAGTCAGTGTAGGTTATATATATAATACAGATAGTTAGTGGGAGATAGTCAGTGTAGGTTATATATATAATACAGATAGTTAGTGGGAGATAGTCAGTGTAGGTTATATATATAATACAGATAGTTAGTGGGAGATAGTCAGTGTAGGTTATATATATAATACAGATAGTTAGTGGGAGATAGTCAGTGTAGGTTATATATATATATACAGATAGTTAGTGAGGAGATAGTCAGTGTAGGTTATATATATAATACAGATAGTTAGTGGGAGATAGTCAGTGTAGGTTATATATATAATACAGATAGTTAGTGGGAGATAGTCAGTGTAGGTTATATATATAATACAGATAGTTAGTGGGAGATAGTCAGTGTAGGTTATATATATATATACAGATAGTTAGTGGGAGATAGTCAGTGTAGGTTATATATATATATACAGATAGTTAGTGGGAGATAGTCAGTGTAGGTTATATATATATATACAGATAGTTAGTGGGAGATAGTCAGTGTAGGTTATATATATATAATACAGATAGTTAGTAGGAGATAGTCAGTGTAGGTTATATATATAATACAGATAGTTAGTGGGAGATAGTCAGTGTAGGTTATATATATAATACAGATAGTTAGTGGGGAGATAGTCAGTGTAGGTTATATATATAATACAGATAGTTAGTGGGGAGATAGTCAGTGTAGGTTATATATATAATACAGATAGTTAGTGGGAGATAGTCAGTGTAGGTTATATATATAATACAGATAGTTAGTGGGAGATAGTCAGTGTAGGTTATATATATATAATACAGATAGTTAGTGGGGAGATAGTCAGTGTAGGTTATTATATATATATACAGATAGTTAGTGGGAGATAGTCAGTGTAGGTTATATATATAATACAGATAGTTAGTGGGGAGATAGTCAGTGTAGGTTATATATATAATACAGATAGTTAGTGGGAGATAGTCAGTGTAGGTTATATATATATAATACAGATAGTTAGTGAGGAGATAGTCAGTGTAGGTTATATATATATATACAGATAGTTAGTGAGGAGATAGTCAGTGTAGGGTTATATATATATAATACAGATAGTTAGTGGGAGATAGTCAGTGTAGGTTATATATATAATACAGATAGTTAGTGGGAGATAGTCAGTGTAGGTTATATATATAATACAGATAGTTAGTGGGAGATAGTCAGTGTAGGTTATATATATAATACAGATAGTTAGTGGGAGATAGTCAGTGTAGGTTATATATATAATACAGATAGTTAGTGGGAGATAGTCAGTGTAGGTTATATATATAATACAGATAGTTAGTGGGAGATAGTCAGTGTAGGTTATATATATAATACAGATAGTTAGTGGGAGATAGTCAGTGTAGGTTATATATATAATACAGATAGTTAGTGGGGAGATAGTCAGTGTAGGTTATATATATATAATACAGATAGTTAGTGGGGAGATAGTCAGTGTAGGTTATATATATAATACAGATAGTTAGTGGGAGATAGTCAGTGTAGGTTATATATATATAATACAGATAGTTAGTGGGGAGATAGTCAGTGTAGGTTATATATATAATACAGATAGTTAGTGGGGAGATAGTCAGTGTAGGTTATATATATAATACAGATAGTTAGTGGGAGATAGTCAGTGTAGGTTATATATATAATACAGATAGTTAGTGGGGAGATAGTCAGTGTAGGTTATATATATAATACAGATAGTTAGTGGGAGATAGTCAGTGTAGGTTATATATATAATACAGATAGTTAGTGGGAGATAGTCAGTGTAGGTTATATATATATAATACAGATAGTTAGTAGGGAGATAGTCAGTGTAGGTTATATATATAATACAGATAGTTAGTGGGAGATAGTCAGTGTAGGTTATATATATAATACAGATAGTTAGTGGGAGATAGTCAGTGTAGGTTATATATATAATACAGATAGTTAGTGGAGAGATAGTCAGTGTAGGTTATATATATATAATACAGATAGTTAGTGGGAGATAGTCAGTGTAGGTTATATATATAATACAGATAGTTAGTAGGGAGATAGTCAGTGTAGGTTATATATATATAATACAGATAGTTAGTGGGAGATAGTCAGTGTAGGTTATATATATAATACAGATAGTTAGTGGGAGATAGTCAGTGTAGGTTATATATATATATACAGATAGTTAGTGGGGAGATAGTCAGTGTAGGTTATATATATAATACAGATAGTTAGTGGGAGATAGTCAGTGTAGGTTATATATATAATACAGATAGTTAGTGGGAGATAGTCAGTGTAGGTTATATATATAATACAGATAGTTAGTGGGAGATAGTCAGTGTAGGTTATATATATATATACAGATAGTTAGTGGGGAGATAGTCAGTGTAGGTTATATATATAATACAGATAGTTAGTGGGAGATAGTCAGTGTAGGTTATATATATAATACAGATAGTTAGTGGGGAGATAGTCAGTGTAGGTTATATATATATAATACAGATAGTTAGTGGGGGATAGTCAGTGTAGGTTATATATATAATACAGATAGTTAGTGGGAGATAGTCAGTGTAGGTTATATATATAATACAGATAGTTAGTGGGAGATAGTCAGTGTAGGTTATATATATAATACAGATAGTTAGTGGGAGATAGTCAGTGTAGGTTATATATATATAATACAGATAGTTAGTGGGAGATAGTCAGTGTAGGTTATATATATAATACAGATAGTTAGTGGGAGATAGTCAGTGTAGGTTATATATATATATACAGATAGTTAGTGGGGAGATAGTCAGTGTAGGTTATATATATAATACAGATAGTTAGTGGGAGATAGTCAGTGTAGGTTATATATATATAATACAGATAGTTAGTGGGAGATAGTCAGTGTAGGTTATATATATATAATACAGATAGTTAGTGGGAGATAGTCAGTGTAGGTTATATATATATATACAGATAGTTAGTGGGAGATAGTCAGTGTAGGTTATATATATAATACAGATAGTTAGTGGGAGATAGTCAGTGTAGGTTATATATATAATACAGATAGTTAGTGGGAGATAGTCAGTGTAGGTTATATATATAATACAGATAGTTAGTGGGAGATAGTCAGTGTAGGTTATATATATATATACAGATAGTTAGTGGGAGATAGTCAGTGTAGGTTATATATATATATACAGATAGTTAGTGGGGAGATAGTCAGTGTAGGTTATATATATAATACAGATAGTTAGTGGGAGATAGTCAGTGTAGGTTATATATATAATACAGATAGTTAGTGGGAGATAGTCAGTGTAGGTTATATATATAATACAGATAGTTAGTGGGAGATAGTCAGTGTAGGTTATATATATAATACAGATAGTTAGTGGGAGATAGTCAGTGTAGGTTATATATATAATACAGATAGTTAGTGGGAGATAGTCAGTGTAGGTTATATATATATATACAGATAGTTAGTGGGAGATAGTCAGTGTAGGTTATATATATAATACAGATAGTTAGTGGGAGATAGTCAGTGTAGGTTATATATATAATACAGATAGTTAGTGGGAGATAGTCAGTGTAGGTTATATATATATAATACAGATAGTTAGTGGGAGATAGTCAGTGTAGGTTATATATATAATACAGATAGTTAGTGGGGAGATAGTCAGTGTAGGTTATATATATATAATACAGATAGTTAGTGGGAGATAGTCAGTGTAGGTTATATATATAATACAGATAGTTAGTGGGAGATAGTCAGTGTAGGTTATATATATATAATACAGATAGTTAGTGGGAGATAGTCAGTGTAGGTTATATATATAATACAGATAGTTAGTGGGAGATAGTCAGTGTAGGTTATATATATATAATACAGATAGTTAGTGGGAGATAGTCAGTGTAGGTTATATATATAATACAGATAGTTAGTGGGAGATAGTCAGTGTAGGTTATATATATAATACAGATAGTTAGTGGGAGATAGTCAGTGTAGGTTATATATATAATACAGATAGTTAGTGGGAGATAGTCAGTGTAGGTTATATATATAATACAGATAGTTAGTGGGGAGATAGTCAGTGTAGGTTATATATATAATACAGATAGTTAGTGGGAGATAGTCAGTGTAGGTTATATATATAATACAGATAGTTAGTGGGAGATAGTCAGTGTAGGTTATATATATAATACAGATAGTTAGTGGGAGATAGTCAGTGTAGGTTATATATATATAATACAGATAGTTAGTGGGAGATAGTCAGTGTAGGTTATATATATAATACAGATAGTTAGTGGGAGATAGTCAGTGTAGGTTATATATATAATACAGATAGTTAGTGGGAGATAGTCAGTGTAGGTTATATATATAATACAGATAGTTAGTGGGAGATAGTCAGTGTAGGTTATATATATAATACAGATAGTTAGTGGGAGATAGTCAGTGTAGGTTATATATATATAATACAGATAGTTAGTGGGGAGATAGTCAGTGTAGGTTATATATATAATACAGATAGTTAGTGGGAGATAGTCAGTGTAGGTTATATATATAATACAGATAGTTAGTGGGAGATAGTCAGTGTAGGTTATATATATAATACAGATAGTTAGTGGGAGATAGTCAGTGTAGGTTATATATATAATACAGATAGTTAGTGGGAGATAGTCAGTGTAGGTTATATATATAATACAGATAGTTAGTGGGAGATAGTCAGTGTAGGTTATATATATAATACAGATAGTTAGTGGGAGATAGTCAGTGTAGGTTATATATATAATACAGATAGTTAGTGGGAGATAGTCAGTGTAGGTTATATATATAATACAGATAGTTAGTGGGGAGATAGTCAGTGTAGGTTATATATATAATACAGATAGTTAGTGGGAGATAGTCAGTGTAGGTTATATATATAATACAGATAGTTAGTGGGAGATAGTCAGTGTAGGTTATATATATATAATACAGATAGTTAGTGGGAGATAGTCAGTGTAGGTTATATATATATATACAGATAGTTAGTGGGAGATAGTCAGTGTAGGTTATATATATAATACAGATAGTTAGTGGGAGATAGTCAGTGTAGGTTATATATATAATACAGATAGTTAGTGGGAGATAGTCAGTGTAGGTTATATATATAATACAGATAGTTAGTGGGAGATAGTCAGTGTAGGTTATATATATATAATACAGATAGTTAGTGGGAGATAGTCAGTGTAGGTTATATATATATAATACAGATAGTTAGTGGGGAGATAGTCAGTGTAGGTTATATATATAATACAGATAGTTAGTGGGAGATAGTCAGTGTAGGTTATATATATAATACAGATAGTTAGTGGGAGATAGTCAGTGTAGGTTATATATATATAATACAGATAGTTAGTGGGAGATAGTCAGTGTAGGTTATATATATAATACAGATAGTTAGTGGGAGATAGTCAGTGTAGGTTATATATATAATACAGATAGTTAGTGGGAGATAGTCAGTGTAGGTTATATATATAATACAGATAGTTAGTGGGAGATAGTCAGTGTAGGTTATATATATATAATACAGATAGTTAGTGGGAGATAGTCAGTGTAGGTTATATATATATAATACAGATAGTTAGTGGGAGATAGTCAGTGTAGGTTATATATATAATACAGATAGTTAGTGGGAGATAGTCAGTGTAGGTTATATATATAATACAGATAGTTAGTGGGAGATAGTCAGTGTAGGTTATATATATAATACAGATAGTTAGTGGGAGATAGTCAGTGTAGGTTATATATATATATACAGATAGTTAGTGGGGAGATAGTCAGTGTAGGTTATATATATATAATACAGATAGTTAGTGGGAGATAGTCAGTGTAGGTTATATATATAATACAGATAGTTAGTGGGAGATAGTCAGTGTAGGTTATATATATAATACAGATAGTTAGTGGGAGATAGTCAGTGTAGGTTATATATATAATACAGATAGTTAGTGGGAGATAGTCAGTGTAGGTTATATATATAATACAGATAGTTAGTGGGAGATAGTCAGTGTAGGTTATATATATATAATACAGATAGTTAGTGGGAGATAGTCAGTGTAGGTTATATATATATAATACAGATAGTTAGTGGGAGATAGTCAGTGTAGGTTATATATATAATACAGATAGTTAGTGGGAGATAGTCAGTGTAGGTTATATATATAATACAGATAGTTAGTGGGAGATAGTCAGTGTAGGTTATATATATAATACAGATAGTTAGTGGGAGATAGTCAGTGTAGGTTATATATATAATACAGATAGTTAGTGGGAGATAGTCAGTGTAGGTTATATATATAATACAGATAGTTAGTGGGAGATAGTCAGTGTAGGTTATATATATAATACAGATAGTTAGTGGGAGATAGTCAGTGTAGGTTATATATATAATACAGATAGTTAGTGGGGAGATAGTCAGTGTAGGTTATATATATATATACAGATAGTTAGTGGGAGATAGTCAGTGTAGGTTATATATATAATACAGATAGTTAGTGGGAGATAGTCAGTGTAGGTTATATATATAATACAGATAGTTAGTGGGAGATAGTCAGTGTAGGTTATATATATAATACAGATAGTTAGTGGGAGATAGTCAGTGTAGGTTATATATATAATACAGATAGTTAGTGGGAGATAGTCAGTGTAGGTTATATATATAATACAGATAGTTAGTGGGAGATAGTCAGTGTAGGTTATATATATAATACAGATAGTTAGTGGGAGATAGTCAGTGTAGGTTATATATATATAATACAGATAGTTAGTGGGAGATAGTCAGTGTAGGTTATATATATAATACAGATAGTTAGTGGGAGATAGTCAGTGTAGGTTATATATATAATACAGATAGTTAGTGGGAGATAGTCAGTGTAGGTTATATATATAATACAGATAGTTAGTGGGAGATAGTCAGTGTAGGTTATATATATAATACAGATAGTTAGTGGGAGATAGTCAGTGTAGGTTATATATATAATACAGATAGTTAGTGGGAGATAGTCAGTGTAGGTTATATATATATAATACAGATAGTTAGTGGGAGATAGTCAGTGTAGGTTATATATATAATACAGATAGTTAGTGGGAGATAGTCAGTGTAGGTTATATATATAATACAGATAGTTAGTGGGAGATAGTCAGTGTAGGTTATATATATATATACAGATAGTTAGTGGGAGATAGTCAGTGTAGGTTATATATATATAATACAGATAGTTAGTGGGAGATAGTCAGTGTAGGTTATATATATAATACAGATAGTTAGTGGGAGATAGTCAGTGTAGGTTATATATATAATACAGATAGTTAGTGGGAGATAGTCAGTGTAGGTTATATATATAATACAGATAGTTAGTGGGAGATAGTCAGTGTAGGTTATATATATATAATACAGATAGTTAGTGGGGAGATAGTCAGTGTAGGTTATATATATAATACAGATAGTTAGTGGGAGATAGTCAGTGTAGGTTATATATATAATACAGATAGTTAGTGGGAGATAGTCAGTGTAGGTTATATATATAATACAGATAGTTAGTGGGAGATAGTCAGTGTAGGTTATATATATAATACAGATAGTTAGTGGGAGATAGTCAGTGTAGGTTATATATATAATACAGATAGTTAGTGGGAGATAGTCAGTGTAGGTTATATATATAATACAGATAGTTAGTGGGAGATAGTCAGTGTAGGTTATATATATAATACAGATAGTTAGTGGGAGATAGTCAGTGTAGGTTATATATATAATACAGATAGTTAGTGGGAGATAGTCAGTGTAGGTTATATATATAATACAGATAGTTAGTGGGAGATAGTCAGTGTAGGTTATATATATAATACAGATAGTTAGTGGGAGATAGTCAGTGTAGGTTATATATATATAATACAGATAGTTAGTGGGAGATAGTCAGTGTAGGTTATATATATAATACAGATAGTTAGTGGGAGATAGTCAGTGTAGGTTATATATATAATACAGATAGTTAGTGGGAGATAGTCAGTGTAGGTTATATATATAATACAGATAGTTAGTGGGAGATAGTCAGTGTAGGTTATATATATAATACAGATAGTTAGTGGGAGATAGTCAGTGTAGGTTATATATATATATACAGATAGTTAGTGGGAGATAGTCAGTGTAGGTTATATATATAATACAGATAGTTAGTGGGAGATAGTCAGTGTAGGTTATATATATAATACAGATAGTTAGTGGGAGATAGTCAGTGTAGGTTATATATATAATACAGATAGTTAGTGGGAGATAGTCAGTGTAGGTTATATATATAATACAGATAGTTAGTGGGAGATAGTCAGTGTAGGTTATATATATAATACAGATAGTTAGTGGGAGATAGTCAGTGTAGGTTATATATATAATACAGATAGTTAGTGGGAGATAGTCAGTGTAGGTTATATATATAATACAGATAGTTAGTGGGAGATAGTCAGTGTAGGTTATATATATAATACAGATAGTTAGTGGGAGATAGTCAGTGTAGGTTATATATATATATACAGATAGTTAGTGGGAGATAGTCAGTGTAGGTTATATATATAATACAGATAGTTAGTGGGAGATAGTCAGTGTAGGTTATATATATATATACAGATAGTTAGTGGGAGATAGTCAGTGTAGGTTATATATATAATACAGATAGTTAGTGGGGAGATAGTCAGTGTAGGTTATATATATAATACAGATAGTTAGTGGGAGATAGTCAGTGTAGGTTATATATATATAATACAGATAGTTAGTGGGAGATAGTCAGTGTAGGTTATATATATAATACAGATAGTTAGTGGGGAGATAGTCAGTGTAGGTTATATATATAATACAGATAGTTAGTGGGAGATAGTCAGTGTAGGTTATATATATAATACAGATAGTTAGTGGGGAGATAGTCAGTGTAGGTTATATATATAATACAGATAGTTAGTGGGAGATAGTCAGTGTAGGTTATATATATAATACAGATAGTTAGTGGGAGATAGTCAGTGTAGGTTATATATATAATACAGATAGTTAGTGGGAGATAGTCAGTGTAGGTTATATATATAATACAGATAGTTAGTGGGAGATAGTCAGTGTAGGTTATATATATAATACAGATAGTTAGTGGGAGATAGTCAGTGTAGGTTATATATATAATACAGATAGTTAGTGGGAGATAGTCAGTGTAGGTTATATATATAATACAGATAGTTAGTGGGAGATAGTCAGTGTAGGTTATATATATAATACAGATAGTTAGTGGGGAGATAGTCAGTGTAGGTTATATATATAATACAGATAGTTAGTGGGAGATAGTCAGTGTAGGTTATATATATAATACAGATAGTTAGTGGGAGATAGTCAGTGTAGGTTATATATATATAATACAGATAGTTAGTGGGAGATAGTCAGTGTAGGTTATATATATAATACAGATAGTTAGTGGGGAGATAGTCAGTGTAGGTTATATATATATATACAGATAGTTAGTGGGAGATAGTCAGTGTAGGTTATATATATAATACAGATAGTTAGTGGGAGATAGTCAGTGTAGGTTATATATATAATACAGATAGTTAGTGGGGAGATAGTCAGTGTAGGTTATATATATAATACAGATAGTTAGTGGGAGATAGTCAGTGTAGGTTATATATATAATACAGATAGTTAGTGGGAGATAGTCAGTGTAGGTTATATATATAATACAGATAGTTAGTGGGAGATAGTCAGTGTAGGTTATATATATAATACAGATAGTTAGTGGGAGATAGTCAGTGTAGGTTATATATATATATACAGATAGTTAGTGGGGAGATAGTCAGTGTAGGTTATATATATAATACAGATAGTTAGTGGGGAGATAGTCAGTGTAGGTTATATATATAATACAGATAGTTAGTGGGAGATAGTCAGTGTAGGTTATATATATAATACAGATAGTTAGTGGGAGATAGTCAGTGTAGGTTATATATATAATACAGATAGTTAGTGGGAGATAGTCAGTGTAGGTTATATATATAATACAGATAGTTAGTGGGAGATAGTCAGTGTAGGTTATATATATAATACAGATAGTTAGTGGGAGATAGTCAGTGTAGGTTATATATATAATACAGATAGTTAGTGGGAGATAGTCAGTGTAGGTTATATATATAATACAGATAGTTAGTGGGGAGATAGTCAGTGTAGGTTATATATATATAATACAGATAGTTAGTGGGAGATAGTCAGTGTAGGTTATATATATAATACAGATAGTTAGTGGGAGATAGTCAGTGTAGGTTATATATATAATACAGATAGTTAGTGGGAGATAGTCAGTGTAGGTTATATATATAATACAGATAGTTAGTGGGAGATAGTCAGTGTAGGTTATATATATATATACAGATAGTTAGTGGGAGATAGTCAGTGTAGGTTATATATATAATACAGATAGTTAGTGGGAGATAGTCAGTGTAGGTTATATATATAATACAGATAGTTAGTGGGGAGATAGTCAGTGTAGGTTATATATATAATACAGATAGTTAGTGGGGAGATAGTCAGTGTAGGTTATATATATAATACAGATAGTTAGTGGGAGATAGTCAGTGTAGGTTATATATATATAATACAGATAGTTAGTGGGAGATAGTCAGTGTAGGTTATATATATATAATACAGATAGTTAGTGGGGAGATAGTCAGTGTAGGTTATATATATAATACAGATAGTTAGTGGGAGATAGTCAGTGTAGGTTATATATATAATACAGATAGTTAGTGGGGAGATAGTCAGTGTAGGTTATATATATATAATACAGATAGTTAGTGGGAGATAGTCAGTGTAGGTTATATATATAATACAGATAGTTAGTGGGAGATAGTCAGTGTAGGTTATATATATAATACAGATAGTTAGTGGGAGATAGTCAGTGTAGGTTATATATATAATACAGATAGTTAGTGGGAGATAGTCAGTGTAGGTTATATATATAATACAGATAGTTAGTGGGAGATAGTCAGTGTAGGTTATATATATATAATACAGATAGTTAGTGGGAGATAGTCAGTGTAGGTTATATATATAATACAGATAGTTAGTGGGAGATAGTCAGTGTAGGTTATATATATAATACAGATAGTTAGTGGGAGATAGTCAGTGTAGGTTATATATATATAATACAGATAGTTAGTGGGAGATAGTCAGTGTAGGTTATATATATAATACAGATAGTTAGTGGGAGATAGTCAGTGTAGGTTATATATATAATACAGATAGTTAGTGGGAGATAGTCAGTGTAGGTTATATATATAATACAGATAGTTAGTGGGAGATAGTCAGTGTAGGTTATATATATATAATACAGATAGTTAGTGGGAGATAGTCAGTGTAGGTTATATATATAATACAGATAGTTAGTGGGAGATAGTCAGTGTAGGTTATATATATAATACAGATAGTTAGTGGGAGATAGTCAGTGTAGGTTATATATATAATACAGATAGTTAGTGGGAGATAGTCAGTGTAGGTTATATATATATAATACAGATAGTTAGTGGGAGATAGTCAGTGTAGGTTATATATATAATACAGATAGTTAGTGGGAGATAGTCAGTGTAGGTTATATATATATAATACAGATAGTTAGTGGGAGATAGTCAGTGTAGGTTATATATATATAATACAGATAGTTAGTGGGAGATAGTCAGTGTAGGTTATATATATAATACAGATAGTTAGTGGGAGATAGTCAGTGTAGGTTATATATATATAATACAGATAGTTAGTGGGAGATAGTCAGTGTAGGTTATATATATAATACAGATAGTTAGTGGGAGATAGTCAGTGTAGGTTATATATATAATACAGATAGTTAGTGGGAGATAGTCAGTGTAGGTTATATATATAATACAGATAGTTAGTGGGAGATAGTCAGTGTAGGTTATATATATATATACAGATAGTTAGTGGGAGATAGTCAGTGTAGGTTATATATATAATACAGATAGTTAGTGGGAGATAGTCAGTGTAGGTTATATATATAATACAGATAGTTAGTGGGAGATAGTCAGTGTAGGTTATATATATAATACAGATAGTTAGTGGGAGATAGTCAGTGTAGGTTATATATATAATACAGATAGTTAGTGGGAGATAGTCAGTGTAGGTTATATATATAATACAGATAGTTAGTGGGGAGATAGTCAGTGTAGGTTATATATATAATACAGATAGTTAGTGGGAGATAGTCAGTGTAGGTTATATATATAATACAGATAGTTAGTGGGAGATAGTCAGTGTAGGTTATATATATAATACAGATAGTTAGTGGGAGATAGTCAGTGTAGGTTATATATATAATACAGATAGTTAGTGGGAGATAGTCAGTGTAGGTTATATATATAATACAGATAGTTAGTGGGAGATAGTCAGTGTAGGTTATATATATAATACAGATAGTTAGTGGGAGATAGTCAGTGTAGGTTATATATATAATACAGATAGTTAGTGGGAGATAGTCAGTGTAGGTTATATATATAATACAGATAGTTAGTGGGAGATAGTCAGTGTAGGTTATATATATAATACAGATAGTTAGTGGGAGATAGTCAGTGTAGGTTATATATATAATACAGATAGTTAGTGGGAGATAGTCAGTGTAGGTTATATATATATAATACAGATAGTTAGTGGGAGATAGTCAGTGTAGGTTATATATATAATACAGATAGTTAGTGGGAGATAGTCAGTGTAGGTTATATATATAATACAGATAGTTAGTGGGGAGATAGTCAGTGTAGGTTATATATATAATACAGATAGTTAGTGGGAGATAGTCAGTGTAGGTTATATATATAATACAGATAGTTAGTGGGAGATAGTCAGTGTAGGTTATATATATAATACAGATAGTTAGTGGGGAGATAGTCAGTGTAGGTTATATATATAATACAGATAGTTAGTGGGAGATAGTCAGTGTAGGTTATATATATATAATACAGATAGTTAGTGGGAGATAGTCAGTGTAGGTTATATATATAATACAGATAGTTAGTGGGAGATAGTCAGTGTAGGTTATATATATAATACAGATAGTTAGTGGGAGATAGTCAGTGTAGGTTATATATATAATACAGATAGTTAGTGGGAGATAGTCAGTGTAGGTTATATATATAATACAGATAGTTAGTGGGAGATAGTCAGTGTAGGTTATATATATAATACAGATAGTTAGTGGGGAGATAGTCAGTGTAGGTTATATATATAATACAGATAGTTAGTGGGAGATAGTCAGTGTAGGTTATATATATATAATACAGATAGTTAGTGGGAGATAGTCAGTGTAGGTTATATATATAATACAGATAGTTAGTGGGAGATAGTCAGTGTAGGTTATATATATATAATACAGATAGTTAGTGGGAGATAGTCAGTGTAGGTTATATATATAATACAGATAGTTAGTGGGAGATAGTCAGTGTAGGTTATATATATATAATACAGATAGTTAGTGGGAGATAGTCAGTGTAGGTTATATATATATAATACAGATAGTTAGTGGGAGATAGTCAGTGTAGGTTATATATATAATACAGATAGTTAGTGGGAGATAGTCAGTGTAGGTTATATATATAATACAGATAGTTAGTGGGAGATAGTCAGTGTAGGTTATATATATATAATACAGATAGTTAGTGGGAGATAGTCAGTGTAGGTTATATATATAATACAGATAGTTAGTGGGAGATAGTCAGTGTAGGTTATATATATAATACAGATAGTTAGTGGGAGATAGTCAGTGTAGGTTATATATATAATACAGATAGTTAGTGGGGAGATAGTCAGTGTAGGTTATATATATAATACAGATAGTTAGTGGGAGATAGTCAGTGTAGGTTATATATATAATACAGATAGTTAGTGGGAGATAGTCAGTGTAGGTTATATATATAATACAGATAGTTAGTGGGAGATAGTCAGTGTAGGTTATATATATATATACAGATAGTTAGTGGGAGATAGTCAGTGTAGGTTATATATATATAATACAGATAGTTAGTGGGAGATAGTCAGTGTAGGTTATATATATAATACAGATAGTTAGTGGGAGATAGTCAGTGTAGGTTATATATATAATACAGATAGTTAGTGGGGAGATAGTCAGTGTAGGTTATATATATAATACAGATAGTTAGTGGGAGATAGTCAGTGTAGGTTATATATATATATACAGATAGTTAGTGGGAGATAGTCAGTGTAGGTTATATATATAATACAGATAGTTAGTGGGAGATAGTCAGTGTAGGTTATATATATAATACAGATAGTTAGTGGGAGATAGTCAGTGTAGGTTATATATATAATACAGATAGTTAGTGGGAGATAGTCAGTGTAGGTTATATATATAATACAGATAGTTAGTGGGAGATAGTCAGTGTAGGTTATATATATATAATACAGATAGTTAGTGGGAGATAGTCAGTGTAGGTTATATATATAATACAGATAGTTAGTGGGAGATAGTCAGTGTAGGTTATATATATAATACAGATAGTTAGTGGGAGATAGTCAGTGTAGGTTATATATATATAATACAGATAGTTAGTGGGAGATAGTCAGTGTAGGTTATATATATATAATACAGATAGTTAGTGGGAGATAGTCAGTGTAGGTTATATATATAATACAGATAGTTAGTGGGAGATAGTCAGTGTAGGTTATATATATAATACAGATAGTTAGTGGGAGATAGTCAGTGTAGGTTATATATATAATACAGATAGTTAGTGGGAGATAGTCAGTGTAGGTTATATATATATAATACAGATAGTTAGTGGGAGATAGTCAGTGTAGGTTATATATATAATACAGATAGTTAGTGGGAGATAGTCAGTGTAGGTTATATATATAATACAGATAGTTAGTGGGAGATAGTCAGTGTAGGTTATATATATAATACAGATAGTTAGTGGGAGATAGTCAGTGTAGGTTATATATATAATACAGATAGTTAGTGGGAGATAGTCAGTGTAGGTTATATATATAATACAGATAGTTAGTGGGAGATAGTCAGTGTAGGTTATATATATAATACAGATAGTTAGTGGGAGATAGTCAGTGTAGGTTATATATATAATACAGATAGTTAGTGGGGAGATAGTCAGTGTAGGTTATATATATAATACAGATAGTTAGTGGGAGATAGTCAGTGTAGGTTATATATATAATACAGATAGTTAGTGGGAGATAGTCAGTGTAGGTTATATATATAATACAGATAGTTAGTGGGAGATAGTCAGTGTAGGTTATATATATATAATACAGATAGTTAGTGGGAGATAGTCAGTGTAGGTTATATATATAATACAGATAGTTAGTGGGAGATAGTCAGTGTAGGTTATATATATATAATACAGATAGTTAGTGGGAGATAGTCAGTGTAGGTTATATATATAATACAGATAGTTAGTGGGAGATAGTCAGTGTAGGTTATATATATATAATACAGATAGTTAGTGGGAGATAGTCAGTGTAGGTTATATATATAATACAGATAGTTAGTGGGAGATAGTCAGTGTAGGTTATATATATAATACAGATAGTTAGTGGGAGATAGTCAGTGTAGGTTATATATATAATACAGATAGTTAGTGGGAGATAGTCAGTGTAGGTTATATATATAATACAGATAGTTAGTGGGAGATAGTCAGTGTAGGTTATATATATAATACAGATAGTTAGTGGGAGATAGTCAGTGTAGGTTATATATATATATACAGATAGTTAGTGGGAGATAGTCAGTGTAGGTTATATATATAATACAGATAGTTAGTGGGAGATAGTCAGTGTAGGTTATATATATAATACAGATAGTTAGTGGGGAGATAGTCAGTGTAGGTTATATATATATAATACAGATAGTTAGTGGGAGATAGTCAGTGTAGGTTATATATATATAATACAGATAGTTAGTGGGAGATAGTCAGTGTAGGTTATATATATATAATACAGATAGTTAGTGGGAGATAGTCAGTGTAGGTTATATATATAATACAGATAGTTAGTGGGAGATAGTCAGTGTAGGTTATATATATATAATACAGATAGTTAGTGGGGAGATAGTCAGTGTAGGTTATATATATATAATACAGATAGTTAGTGGGAGATAGTCAGTGTAGGTTATATATATAATACAGATAGTTAGTAGGAGATAGTCAGTGTAGGTTATATATATAATACAGATAGTTAGTGGGAGATAGTCAGTGTAGGTTATATATATAATACAGATAGTTAGTGGGAGATAGTCAGTGTAGGTTATATATATAATACAGATAGTTAGTGGGAGATAGTCAGTGTAGGTTATATATATAATACAGATAGTTAGTGGGAGATAGTCAGTGTAGGTTATATATATAATACAGATAGTTAGTGGGAGATAGTCAGTGTAGGTTATATATATAATACAGATAGTTAGTGGGAGATAGTCAGTGTAGGTTATATATATAATACAGATAGTTAGTGGGAGATAGTCAGTGTAGGTTATATATATAATACAGATAGTTAGTGGGAGATAGTCAGTGTAGGTTATATATATAATACAGATAGTTAGTGGGAGATAGTCAGTGTAGGTTATATATATAATACAGATAGTTAGTGGGAGATAGTCAGTGTAGGTTATATATATAATACAGATAGTTAGTGGGAGATAGTCAGTGTAGGTTATATATATAATACAGATAGTTAGTGGGAGATAGTCAGTGTAGGTTATATATATAATACAGATAGTTAGTGGGAGATAGTCAGTGTAGGTTATATATATATATACAGATAGTTAGTGGGAGATAGTCAGTGTAGGTTATATATATAATACAGATAGTTAGTGGGGAGATAGTCAGTGTAGGTTATATATATAATACAGATAGTTAGTGGGAGATAGTCAGTGTAGGTTATATATATATAATACAGATAGTTAGTGGGAGATAGTCAGTGTAGGTTATATATATAATACAGATAGTTAGTGGGAGATAGTCAGTGTAGGTTATATATATAATACAGATAGTTAGTGGGAGATAGTCAGTGTAGGTTATATATATATAATACAGATAGTTAGTGGGAGATAGTCAGTGTAGGTTATATATATAATACAGATAGTTAGTGGGAGATAGTCAGTGTAGGTTATATATATAATACAGATAGTTAGTGGGAGATAGTCAGTGTAGGTTATATATATAATACAGATAGTTAGTGGGAGATAGTCAGTGTAGGTTATATATATAATACAGATAGTTAGTGGGAGATAGTCAG
This sequence comes from Bufotes viridis, assembly GCA_033119425.1. NCBI lineage: Eukaryota > Metazoa > Chordata > Amphibia > Anura > Bufonidae > Bufotes > Bufotes viridis. The sequence continues at coordinate 18,225 of JAKVIS010001194.1, forward strand.
TGTAGGTTATATATATATAATACAGATAGTTAGTGGGAGATAGTCAGTGTAGGTTATATATATAATACAGATAGTTAGTGGGAGATAGTCAGTGTAGGTTATATATATAATACAGATAGTTAGTGGGAGATAGTCAGTGTAGGTTATATATATAATACAGATAGTTAGTGGGAGATAGTCAGTGTAGGTTATATATATAATACAGATAGTTAGTGGGAGATAGTCAGTGTAGGTTATATATATAATACAGATAGTTAGTGGGAGATAGTCAGTGTAGGTTATATATATAATACAGATAGTTAGTGGGAGATAGTCAGTGTAGGTTATATATATAATACAGATAGTTAGTGGGAGATAGTCAGTGTAGGTTATATATATAATACAGATAGTTAGTGGGAGATAGTCAGTGTAGGTTATATATATAATACAGATAGTTAGTGGGAGATAGTCAGTGTAGGTTATATATATAATACAGATAGTTAGTGGGAGATAGTCAGTGTAGGTTATATATATAATACAGATAGTTAGTGGGAGATAGTCAGTGTAGGTTATATATATAATACAGATAGTTAGTGGGAGATAGTCAGTGTAGGTTATATATATAATACAGATAGTTAGTGGGAGATAGTCAGTGTAGGTTATATATATAATACAGATAGTTAGTGGGAGATAGTCAGTGTAGGTTATATATATAATACAGATAGTTAGTGGGAGATAGTCAGTGTAGGTTATATATATATATACAGATAGTTAGTGGGAGATAGTCAGTGTAGGTTATATATATATAATACAGATAGTTAGTGGGAGATAGTCAGTGTAGGTTATATATATATAATACAGATAGTTAGTGGGAGATAGTCAGTGTAGGTTATATATATAATACAGATAGTTAGTGGGAGATAGTCAGTGTAGGTTATATATATAATACAGATAGTTAGTGGGAGATAGTCAGTGTAGGTTATATATATAATACAGATAGTTAGTGGGAGATAGTCAGTGTAGGTTATATATATAATACAGATAGTTAGTGGGAGATAGTCAGTGTAGGTTATATATATATAATACAGATAGTTAGTGGGAGATAGTCAGTGTAGGTTATATATATAATACAGATAGTTAGTGGGAGATAGTCAGTGTAGGTTATATATATATAATACAGATAGTTAGTGGGAGATAGTCAGTGTAGGTTATATATATAATACAGATAGTTAGTGGGAGATAGTCAGTGTAGGTTATATATATAATACAGATAGTTAGTGGGAGATAGTCAGTGTAGGTTATATATATAATACAGATAGTTAGTGGGAGATAGTCAGTGTAGGTTATATATATAATACAGATAGTTAGTGGGAGATAGTCAGTGTAGGTTATATATATAATACAGATAGTTAGTGGGAGATAGTCAGTGTAGGTTATATATATAATACAGATAGTTAGTGGGAGATAGTCAGTGTAGGTTATATATATAATACAGATAGTTAGTGGGAGATAGTCAGTGTAGGTTATATATATATAATACAGATAGTTAGTGGGGAGATAGTCAGTGTAGGTTATATATATAATACAGATAGTTAGTGGGAGATAGTCAGTGTAGGTTATATATATAATACAGATAGTTAGTGGGAGATAGTCAGTGTAGGTTATATATATATATACAGATAGTTAGTGGGAGATAGTCAGTGTAGGTTATATATATAATACAGATAGTTAGTGGGAGATAGTCAGTGTAGGTTATATATATAATACAGATAGTTAGTGGGAGATAGTCAGTGTAGGTTATATATATAATACAGATAGTTAGTGGGAGATAGTCAGTGTAGGTTATATATATAATACAGATAGTTAGTGGGAGATAGTCAGTGTAGGTTATATATATATAATACAGATAGTTAGTGGGAGATAGTCAGTGTAGGTTATATATATATATACAGATAGTTAGTGGGAGATAGTCAGTGTAGGTTATATATATAATACAGATAGTTAGTGGGAGATAGTCAGTGTAGGTTATATATATATAATACAGATAGTTAGTGGGAGATAGTCAGTGTAGGTTATATATATATAATACAGATAGTTAGTGGGAGATAGTCAGTGTAGGTTATATATATAATACAGATAGTTAGTGGGAGATAGTCAGTGTAGGTTATATATATAATACAGATAGTTAGTGGGAGATAGTCAGTGTAGGTTATATATATAATACAGATAGTTAGTGGGAGATAGTCAGTGTAGGTTATATATATAATACAGATAGTTAGTGGGAGATAGTCAGTGTAGGTTATATATATAATACAGATAGTTAGTGGGAGATAGTCAGTGTAGGTTATATATATAATACAGATAGTTAGTGGGAGATAGTCAGTGTAGGTTATATATATAATACAGATAGTTAGTGGGAGATAGTCAGTGTAGGTTATATATATAATACAGATAGTTAGTGGGAGATAGTCAGTGTAGGTTATATATATATATACAGATAGTTAGTGGGAGATAGTCAGTGTAGGTTATATATATAATACAGATAGTTAGTGGGAGATAGTCAGTGTAGGTTATATATATAATACAGATAGTTAGTGGGAGATAGTCAGTGTAGGTTATATATATAATACAGATAGTTAGTGGGAGATAGTCAGTGTAGGTTATATATATATAATACAGATAGTTAGTGGGAGATAGTCAGTGTAGGTTATATATATAATACAGATAGTTAGTGGGAGATAGTCAGTGTAGGTTATATATATAATACAGATAGTTAGTGGGAGATAGTCAGTGTAGGTTATATATATAATACAGATAGTTAGTGGGAGATAGTCAGTGTAGGTTATATATATATAATACAGATAGTTAGTGGGAGATAGTCAGTGTAGGTTATATATATAATACAGATAGTTAGTGGGAGATAGTCAGTGTAGGTTATATATATAATACAGATAGTTAGTGGGAGATAGTCAGTGTAGGTTATATATATAATACAGATAGTTAGTGGGAGATAGTCAGTGTAGGTTATATATATAATACAGATAGTTAGTGGGAGATAGTCAGTGTAGGTTATATATATATAATACAGATAGTTAGTGGGAGATAGTCAGTGTAGGTTATATATATAATACAGATAGTTAGTGGGAGATAGTCAGTGTAGGTTATATATATAATACAGATAGTTAGTGGGAGATAGTCAGTGTAGGTTATATATATATAATACAGATAGTTAGTGGGAGATAGTCAGTGTAGGTTATATATATAATACAGATAGTTAGTGGGAGATAGTCAGTGTAGGTTATATATATAATACAGATAGTTAGTGGGAGATAGTCAGTGTAGGTTATATATATAATACAGATAGTTAGTGGGAGATAGTCAGTGTAGGTTATATATATAATACAGATAGTTAGTGGGGAGATAGTCAGTGTAGGTTATATATATAATACAGATAGTTAGTGGGAGATAGTCAGTGTAGGTTATATATATATATACAGATAGTTAGTGGGAGATAGTCAGTGTAGGTTATATATATAATACAGATAGTTAGTGGGAGATAGTCAGTGTAGGTTATATATATAATACAGATAGTTAGTGGGAGATAGTCAGTGTAGGTTATATATATAATACAGATAGTTAGTGGGAGATAGTCAGTGTAGGTTATATATATAATACAGATAGTTAGTGGGAGATAGTCAGTGTAGGTTATATATATAATACAGATAGTTAGTGGGAGATAGTCAGTGTAGGTTATATATATAATACAGATAGTTAGTGGGAGATAGTCAGTGTAGGTTATATATATAATACAGATAGTTAGTGGGAGATAGTCAGTGTAGGTTATATATATAATACAGATAGTTAGTGGGAGATAGTCAGTGTAGGTTATATATATAATACAGATAGTTAGTGGGAGATAGTCAGTGTAGGTTATATATATAATACAGATAGTTAGTGGGAGATAGTCAGTGTAGGTTATATATATAATACAGATAGTTAGTGGGAGATAGTCAGTGTAGGTTATATATATAATACAGATAGTTAGTGGGGAGATAGTCAGTGTAGGTTATATATATAATACAGATAGTTAGTGGGAGATAGTCAGTGTAGGTTATATATATAATACAGATAGTTAGTGGGAGATAGTCAGTGTAGGTTATATATATAATACAGATAGTTAGTGGGAGATAGTCAGTGTAGGTTATATATATAATACAGATAGTTAGTGGGAGATAGTCAGTGTAGGTTATATATATAATACAGATAGTTAGTGGGAGATAGTCAGTGTAGGTTATATATATATAATACAGATAGTTAGTGGGAGATAGTCAGTGTAGGTTATATATATAATACAGATAGTTAGTGGGAGATAGTCAGTGTAGGTTATATATATAATACAGATAGTTAGTGGGAGATAGTCAGTGTAGGTTATATATATAATACAGATAGTTAGTGGGAGATAGTCAGTGTAGGTTATATATATAATACAGATAGTTAGTGGGAGATAGTCAGTGTAGGTTATATATATAATACAGATAGTTAGTGGGAGATAGTCAGTGTAGGTTATATATATAATACAGATAGTTAGTGGGAGATAGTCAGTGTAGGTTATATATATATAATACAGATAGTTAGTGGGAGATAGTCAGTGTAGGTTATATATATAATACAGATAGTTAGTGGGAGATAGTCAGTGTAGGTTATATATATAATACAGATAGTTAGTGGGAGATAGTCAGTGTAGGTTATATATATAATACAGATAGTTAGTGGGAGATAGTCAGTGTAGGTTATATATATAATACAGATAGTTAGTGGGGAGATAGTCAGTGTAGGTTATATATATAATACAGATAGTTAGTGGGAGATAGTCAGTGTAGGTTATATATATAATACAGATAGTTAGTGGGAGATAGTCAGTGTAGGTTATATATATAATACAGATAGTTAGTGGGGAGATAGTCAGTGTAGGTTATATATATAATACAGATAGTTAGTGGGGAGATAGTCAGTGTAGGTTATATATATATAATACAGATAGTTAGTGGGAGATAGTCAGTGTAGGTTATATATATAATACAGATAGTTAGTGGGAGATAGTCAGTGTAGGTTATATATATATAATACAGATAGTTAGTGGGAGATAGTCAGTGTAGGTTATATATATAATACAGATAGTTAGTGGGAGATAGTCAGTGTAGGTTATATATATATATACAGATAGTTAGTGGGAGATAGTCAGTGTAGGTTATATATATATATACAGATAGTTAGTGGGAGATAGTCAGTGTAGGTTATATATATAATACAGATAGTTAGTGGGAGATAGTCAGTGTAGGTTATATATATAATACAGATAGTTAGTGGGAGATAGTCAGTGTAGGTTATATATATAATACAGATAGTTAGTGGGAGATAGTCAGTGTAGGTTATATATATAATACAGATAGTTAGTGGGAGATAGTCAGTGTAGGTTATATATATAATACAGATAGTTAGTGGGAGATAGTCAGTGTAGGTTATATATATAATACAGATAGTTAGTGGGAGATAGTCAGTGTAGGTTATATATATAATACAGATAGTTAGTGGGAGATAGTCAGTGTAGGTTATATATATATAATACAGATAGTTAGTGGGAGATAGTCAGTGTAGGTTATATATATAATACAGATAGTTAGTGGGAGATAGTCAGTGTAGGTTATATATATAATACAGATAGTTAGTGGGGAGATAGTCAGTGTAGGTTATATATATAATACAGATAGTTAGTGGGAGATAGTCAGTGTAGGTTATATATATAATACAGATAGTTAGTGGGAGATAGTCAGTGTAGGTTATATATATAATACAGATAGTTAGTGGGAGATAGTCAGTGTAGGTTATATATATAATACAGATAGTTAGTGGGAGATAGTCAGTGTAGGTTATATATATAATACAGATAGTTAGTGGGAGATAGTCAGTGTAGGTTATATATATAATACAGATAGTTAGTGGGAGATAGTCAGTGTAGGTTATATATATATAATACAGATAGTTAGTGGGAGATAGTCAGTGTAGGTTATATATATAATACAGATAGTTAGTGGGGAGATAGTCAGTGTAGGTTATATATATAATACAGATAGTTAGTGGGAGATAGTCAGTGTAGGTTATATATATAATACAGATAGTTAGTGGGAGATAGTCAGTGTAGGTTATATATATAATACAGATAGTTAGTGGGAGATAGTCAGTGTAGGTTATATATATAATACAGATAGTTAGTGGGAGATAGTCAGTGTAGGTTATATATATAATACAGATAGTTAGTGGGAGATAGTCAGTGTAGGTTATATATATAATACAGATAGTTAGTGGGAGATAGTCAGTGTAGGTTATATATATAATACAGATAGTTAGTGGGAGATAGTCAGTGTAGGTTATATATATAATACAGATAGTTAGTGGGAGATAGTCAGTGTAGGTTATATATATAATACAGATAGTTAGTGGGAGATAGTCAGTGTAGGTTATATATATAATACAGATAGTTAGTGGGAGATAGTCAGTGTAGGTTATATATATAATACAGATAGTTAGTGGGAGATAGTCAGTGTAGGTTATATATATAATACAGATAGTTAGTGGGAGATAGTCAGTGTAGGTTATATATATAATACAGATAGTTAGTGGGAGATAGTCAGTGTAGGTTATATATATAATACAGATAGTTAGTGGGGAGATAGTCAGTGTAGGTTATATATATATATACAGATAGTTAGTGGGAGATAGTCAGTGTAGGTTATATATATATAATACAGATAGTTAGTGGGAGATAGTCAGTGTAGGTTATATATATAATACAGATAGTTAGTGGGAGATAGTCAGTGTAGGTTATATATATAATACAGATAGTTAGTGGGAGATAGTCAGTGTAGGTTATATATATAATACAGATAGTTAGTGGGAGATAGTCAGTGTAGGTTATATATATAATACAGATAGTTAGTGGGAGATAGTCAGTGTAGGTTATATATATAATACAGATAGTTAGTGGGAGATAGTCAGTGTAGGTTATATATATAATACAGATAGTTAGTGGGAGATAGTCAGTGTAGGTTATATATATAATACAGATAGTTAGTGGGAGATAGTCAGTGTAGGTTATATATATAATACAGATAGTTAGTGGGAGATAGTCAGTGTAGGTTATATATATAATACAGATAGTTAGTGGGAGATAGTCAGTGTAGGTTATATATATAATACAGATAGTTAGTGGGAGATAGTCAGTGTAGGTTATATATATATAATACAGATAGTTAGTGGGAGATAGTCAGTGTAGGTTATATATATAATACAGATAGTTAGTGGGAGATAGTCAGTGTAGGTTATATATATAATACAGATAGTTAGTGGGAGATAGTCAGTGTAGGTTATATATATAATACAGATAGTTAGTGGGAGATAGTCAGTGTAGGTTATATATATAATACAGATAGTTAGTGGGAGATAGTCAGTGTAGGTTATATATATAATACAGATAGTTAGTGGGAGATAGTCAGTGTAGGTTATATATATAATACAGATAGTTAGTGGGAGATAGTCAGTGTAGGTTATATATATAATACAGATAGTTAGTGGGGAGATAGTCAGTGTAGGTTATATATATAATACAGATAGTTAGTGGGAGATAGTCAGTGTAGGTTATATATATAATACAGATAGTTAGTGGGAGATAGTCAGTGTAGGTTATATATATATAATACAGATAGTTAGTGGGAGATAGTCAGTGTAGGTTATATATATAATACAGATAGTTAGTGGGAGATAGTCAGTGTAGGTTATATATATAATACAGATAGTTAGTGGGAGATAGTCAGTGTAGGTTATATATATAATACAGATAGTTAGTGGGAGATAGTCAGTGTAGGTTATATATATAATACAGATAGTTAGTGGGAGATAGTCAGTGTAGGTTATATATATATAATACAGATAGTTAGTGGGAGATAGTCAGTGTAGGTTATATATATAATACAGATAGTTAGTGGGAGATAGTCAGTGTAGGTTATATATATAATACAGATAGTTAGTGGGGAGATAGTCAGTGTAGGTTATATATATAATACAGATAGTTAGTGGGAGATAGTCAGTGTAGGTTATATATATAATACAGATAGTTAGTGGGAGATAGTCAGTGTAGGTTATATATATAATACAGATAGTTAGTGGGAGATAGTCAGTGTAGGTTATATATATAATACAGATAGTTAGTGGGAGATAGTCAGTGTAGGTTATATATATAATACAGATAGTTAGTGGGAGATAGTCAGTGTAGGTTATATATATATATACAGATAGTTAGTGGGAGATAGTCAGTGTAGGTTATATATATAATACAGATAGTTAGTGGGGAGATAGTCAGTGTAGGTTATATATATAATACAGATAGTTAGTGGGAGATAGTCAGTGTAGGTTATATATATAATACAGATAGTTAGTGGGAGATAGTCAGTGTAGGTTATATATATAATACAGATAGTTAGTGGGAGATAGTCAGTGTAGGTTATATATATAATACAGATAGTTAGTGGGAGATAGTCAGTGTAGGTTATATATATATAATACAGATAGTTAGTGGGAGATAGTCAGTGTAGGTTATATATATAATACAGATAGTTAGTGGGGAGATAGTCAGTGTAGGTTATATATATAATACAGATAGTTAGTGGGAGATAGTCAGTGTAGGTTATATATATAATACAGATAGTTAGTGGGAGATAGTCAGTGTAGGTTATATATATAATACAGATAGTTAGTGGGGAGATAGTCAGTGTAGGTTATATATATAATACAGATAGTTAGTGGGAGATAGTCAGTGTAGGTTATATATATAATACAGATAGTTAGTGGGAGATAGTCAGTGTAGGTTATATATATAATACAGATAGTTAGTGGGAGATAGTCAGTGTAGGTTATATATATATAATACAGATAGTTAGTGGGAGATAGTCAGTGTAGGTTATATATATATATACAGATAGTTAGTGGGAGATAGTCAGTGTAGGTTATATATATAATACAGATAGTTAGTGGGAGATAGTCAGTGTAGGTTATATATATAATACAGATAGTTAGTGGGAGATAGTCAGTGTAGGTTATATATATATAATACAGATAGTTAGTGGGAGATAGTCAGTGTAGGTTATATATATAATACAGATAGTTAGTGGGAGATAGTCAGTGTAGGTTATATATATAATACAGATAGTTAGTGGGAGATAGTCAGTGTAGGTTATATATATAATACAGATAGTTAGTGGGAGATAGTCAGTGTAGGTTATATATATAATACAGATAGTTAGTGGGAGATAGTCAGTGTAGGTTATATATATAATACAGATAGTTAGTGGGAGATAGTCAGTGTAGGTTATATATATATATACAGATAGTTAGTGGGAGATAGTCAGTGTAGGTTATATATATATATACAGATAGTTAGTGGGAGATAGTCAGTGTAGGTTATATATATATAATACAGATAGTTAGTGGGAGATAGTCAGTGTAGGTTATATATATAATACAGATAGTTAGTGGGAGATAGTCAGTGTAGGTTATATATATAATACAGATAGTTAGTGGGAGATAGTCAGTGTAGGTTATATATATAATACAGATAGTTAGTGGGAGATAGTCAGTGTAGGTTATATATATAATACAGATAGTTAGTGGGAGATAGTCAGTGTAGGTTATATATATAATACAGATAGTTAGTGGGGAGATAGTCAGTGTAGGTTATATATATAATACAGATAGTTAGTGGGAGATAGTCAGTGTAGGTTATATATATATAATACAGATAGTTAGTGGGAGATAGTCAGTGTAGGTTATATATATAATACAGATAGTTAGTGGGAGATAGTCAGTGTAGGTTATATATATATAATACAGATAGTTAGTGGGAGATAGTCAGTGTAGGTTATATATATAATACAGATAGTTAGTGGGAGATAGTCAGTGTAGGTTATATATATAATACAGATAGTTAGTGGGAGATAGTCAGTGTAGGTTATATATATAATACAGATAGTTAGTGGGAGATAGTCAGTGTAGGTTATATATATAATACAGATAGTTAGTGGGAGATAGTCAGTGTAGGTTATATATATAATACAGATAGTTAGTGGGAGATAGTCAGTGTAGGTTATATATATATATACAGATAGTTAGTGGGGAGATAGTCAGTGTAGGTTATATATATAATACAGATAGTTAGTGGGAGATAGTCAGTGTAGGTTATATATATAATACAGATAGTTAGTGGGAGATAGTCAGTGTAGGTTATATATATAATACAGATAGTTAGTGGGAGATAGTCAGTGTAGGTTATATATATATAATACAGATAGTTAGTGGGAGATAGTCAGTGTAGGTTATATATATAATACAGATAGTTAGTGGGAGATAGTCAGTGTAGGTTATATATATAATACAGATAGTTAGTGGGAGATAGTCAGTGTAGGTTATATATATAATACAGATAGTTAGTGGGAGATAGTCAGTGTAGGTTATATATATAATACAGATAGTTAGTGGGAGATAGTCAGTGTAGGTTATATATATAATACAGATAGTTAGTGGGGAGATAGTCAGTGTAGGTTATATATATAATACAGATAGTTAGTGGGAGATAGTCAGTGTAGGTTATATATATAATACAGATAGTTAGTGGGAGATAGTCAGTGTAGGTTATATATATAATACAGATAGTTAGTGGGAGATAGTCAGTGTAGGTTATATATATAATACAGATAGTTAGTGGGAGATAGTCAGTGTAGGTTATATATATAATACAGATAGTTAGTGGGGAGATAGTCAGTGTAGGTTATATATATAATACAGATAGTTAGTGGGAGATAGTCAGTGTAGGTTATATATATAATACAGATAGTTAGTGGGGAGATAGTCAGTGTAGGTTATATATATAATACAGATAGTTAGTGGGAGATAGTCAGTGTAGGTTATATATATAATACAGATAGTTAGTGGGGAGATAGTCAGTGTAGGTTATATATATATATACAGATAGTTAGTGGGAGATAGTCAGTGTAGGTTATATATATAATACAGATAGTTAGTGGGAGATAGTCAGTGTAGGTTATATATATATATACAGATAGTTAGTGGGAGATAGTCAGTGTAGGTTATATATATAATACAGATAGTTAGTGGGAGATAGTCAGTGTAGGTTATATATATATAATACAGATAGTTAGTGGGAGATAGTCAGTGTAGGTTATATATATAATACAGATAGTTAGTGGGAGATAGTCAGTGTAGGTTATATATATAATACAGATAGTTAGTGGGAGATAGTCAGTGTAGGTTATATATATAATACAGATAGTTAGTGGGAGATAGTCAGTGTAGGTTATATATATAATACAGATAGTTAGTGGGAGATAGTCAGTGTAGGTTATATATATATAATACAGATAGTTAGTGGGAGATAGTCAGTGTAGGTTATATATATATAATACAGATAGTTAGTGGGAGATAGTCAGTGTAGGTTATATATATAATACAGATAGTTAGTGGGGAGATAGTCAGTGTAGGTTATATATATAATACAGATAGTTAGTGGGAGATAGTCAGTGTAGGTTATATATATAATACAGATAGTTAGTGGGAGATAGTCAGTGTAGGTTATATATATAATACAGATAGTTAGTGGGAGATAGTCAGTGTAGGTTATATATATAATACAGATAGTTAGTGGGAGATAGTCAGTGTAGGTTATATATATAATACAGATAGTTAGTGGGAGATAGTCAGTGTAGGTTATATATATAATACAGATAGTTAGTGGGAGATAGTCAGTGTAGGTTATATATATAATACAGATAGTTAGTGGGAGATAGTCAGTGTAGGTTATATATATAATACAGATAGTTAGTGGGAGATAGTCAGTGTAGGTTATATATATAATACAGATAGTTAGTGGGAGATAGTCAGTGTAGGTTATATATATAATACAGATAGTTAGTGGGAGATAGTCAGTGTAGGTTATATATATAATACAGATAGTTAGTGGGAGATAGTCAGTGTAGGTTATATATATAATACAGATAGTTAGTGGGGAGATAGTCAGTGTAGGTTATATATATAATACAGATAGTTAGTGGGAGATAGTCAGTGTAGGTTATATATATAATACAGATAGTTAGTGGGAGATAGTCAGTGTAGGTTATATATATAATACAGATAGTTAGTGGGAGATAGTCAGTGTAGGTTATATATATAATACAGATAGTTAGTGGGAGATAGTCAGTGTAGGTTATATATATAATACAGATAGTTAGTGGGAGATAGTCAGTGTAGGTTATATATATATATACAGATAGTTAGTGGGAGATAGTCAGTGTAGGTTATATATATAATACAGATAGTTAGTGGGAGATAGTCAGTGTAGGTTATATATATATAATACAGATAGTTAGTGGGAGATAGTCAGTGTAGGTTATATATATAATACAGATAGTTAGTGGGGAGATAGTCAGTGTAGGTTATATATATAATACAGATAGTTAGTGGGAGATAGTCAGTGTAGGTTATATATATAATACAGATAGTTAGTGGGAGATAGTCAGTGTAGGTTATATATATAATACAGATAGTTAGTGGGAGATAGTCAGTGTAGGTTATATATATATATACAGATAGTTAGTGGGAGATAGTCAGTGTAGGTTATATATATAATACAGATAGTTAGTGGGAGATAGTCAGTGTAGGTTATATATATAATACAGATAGTTAGTGGGAGATAGTCAGTGTAGGTTATATATATAATACAGATAGTTAGTGGGAGATAGTCAGTGTAGGTTATATATATAATACAGATAGTTAGTGGGAGATAGTCAGTGTAGGTTATATATATAATACAGATAGTTAGTGGGAGATAGTCAGTGTAGGTTATATATATAATACAGATAGTTAGTGGGGAGATAGTCAGTGTAGGTTATATATATAATACAGATAGTTAGTGGGAGATAGTCAGTGTAGGTTATATATATAATACAGATAGTTAGTGGGAGATAGTCAGTGTAGGTTATATATATATATACAGATAGTTAGTGGGAGATAGTCAGTGTAGGTTATATATATAATACAGATAGTTAGTGGGAGATAGTCAGTGTAGGTTATATATATAATACAGATAGTTAGTGGGAGATAGTCAGTGTAGGTTATATATATATAATACAGATAGTTAGTGGGGAGATAGTCAGTGTAGGTTATATATATAATACAGATAGTTAGTGGGAGATAGTCAGTGTAGGTTATATATATATAATACAGATAGTTAGTGGGAGATAGTCAGTGTAGGTTATATATATAATACAGATAGTTAGTGGGAGATAGTCAGTGTAGGTTATATATATATAATACAGATAGTTAGTGGGAGATAGTCAGTGTAGGTTATATATATAATACAGATAGTTAGTGGGAGATAGTCAGTGTAGGTTATATATATAATACAGATAGTTAGTGGGGAGATAGTCAGTGTAGGTTATATATATAATACAGATAGTTAGTGGGAGATAGTCAGTGTAGGTTATATATATAATACAGATAGTTAGTGGGAGATAGTCAGTGTAGGTTATATATATAATACAGATAGTTAGTGGGAGATAGTCAGTGTAGGTTATATATATAATACAGATAGTTAGTGGGAGATAGTCAGTGTAGGTTATATATATAATACAGATAGTTAGTGGGAGATAGTCAGTGTAGGTTATATATATAATACAGATAGTTAGTGGGAGATAGTCAGTGTAGGTTATATATATAATACAGATAGTTAGTGGGAGATAGTCAGTGTAGGTTATATATATAATACAGATAGTTAGTGGGAGATAGTCAGTGTAGGTTATATATATAATACAGATAGTTAGTGGGGAGATAGTCAGTGTAGGTTATATATATAATACAGATAGTTAGTGGGAGATAGTCAGTGTAGGTTATATATATAATACAGATAGTTAGTGGGAGATAGTCAGTGTAGGTTATATATATAATACAGATAGTTAGTGGGAGATAGTCAGTGTAGGTTATATATATAATACAGATAGTTAGTGGGAGATAGTCAGTGTAGGTTATATATATAATACAGATAGTTAGTGGGAGATAGTCAGTGTAGGTTATATATATAATACAGATAGTTAGTGGGGAGATAGTCAGTGTAGGTTATATATATAATACAGATAGTTAGTGGGAGATAGTCAGTGTAGGTTATATATATAATACAGATAGTTAGTGGGAGATAGTCAGTGTAGGTTATATATATAATACAGATAGTTAGTGGGAGATAGTCAGTGTAGGTTATATATATATATACAGATAGTTAGTGGGGAGATAGTCAGTGTAGGTTATATATATAATACAGATAGTTAGTGGGAGATAGTCAGTGTAGGTTATATATATAATACAGATAGTTAGTGGGAGATAGTCAGTGTAGGTTATATATATAATACAGATAGTTAGTGGGAGATAGTCAGTGTAGGTTATATATATATAATACAGATAGTTAGTGGGGAGATAGTCAGTGTAGGTTATATATATAATACAGATAGTTAGTGGGAGATAGTCAGTGTAGGTTATATATATAATACAGATAGTTAGTGGGAGATAGTCAGTGTAGGTTATATATATAATACAGATAGTTAGTGGGAGATAGTCAGTGTAGGTTATATATATAATACAGATAGTTAGTGGGAGATAGTCAGTGTAGGTTATATATATAATACAGATAGTTAGTGGGGAGATAGTCAGTGTAGGTTATATATATAATACAGATAGTTAGTGGGAGATAGTCAGTGTAGGTTATATATATATATACAGATAGTTAGTGGGAGATAGTCAGTGTAGGTTATATATATAATACAGATAGTTAGTGGGAGATAGTCAGTGTAGGTTATATATATAATACAGATAGTTAGTGGGAGATAGTCAGTGTAGGTTATATATATAATACAGATAGTTAGTGGGAGATAGTCAGTGTAGGTTATATATATAATACAGATAGTTAGTGGGAGATAGTCAGTGTAGGTTATATATATAATACAGATAGTTAGTGGGAGATAGTCAGTGTAGGTTATATATATAATACAGATAGTTAGTGGGGAGATAGTCAGTGTAGGTTATATATATAATACAGATAGTTAGTGGGAGATAGTCAGTGTAGGTTATATATATAATACAGATAGTTAGTGGGAGATAGTCAGTGTAGGTTATATATATATAATACAGATAGTTAGTGGGGAGATAGTCAGTGTAGGTTATATATATAATACAGATAGTTAGTGGGAGATAGTCAGTGTAGGTTATATATATAATACAGATAGTTAGTGGGGAGATAGTCAGTGTAGGTTATATATATAATACAGATAGTTAGTGGGAGATAGTCAGTGTAGGTTATATATATAATACAGATAGTTAGTGGGAGATAGTCAGTGTAGGTTATATATATAATACAGATAGTTAGTGGGGAGATAGTCAGTGTAGGTTATATATATAATACAGATAGTTAGTGGGAGATAGTCAGTGTAGGTTATATATATAATACAGATAGTTAGTGGGAGATAGTCAGTGTAGGTTATATATATAATACAGATAGTTAGTGGGAGATAGTCAGTGTAGGTTATATATATAATACAGATAGTTAGTGGGAGATAGTCAGTGTAGGTTATATATATAATACAGATAGTTAGTGGGGAGATAGTCAGTGTAGGTTATATATATAATACAGATAGTTAGTGGGAGATAGTCAGTGTAGGTTATATATATAATACAGATAGTTAGTGGGAGATAGTCAGTGTAGGTTATATATATAATACAGATAGTTAGTGGGAGATAGTCAGTGTAGGTTATATATATATAATACAGATAGTTAGTGGGAGATAGTCAGTGTAGGTTATATATATAATACAGATAGTTAGTGGGAGATAGTCAGTGTAGGTTATATATATAATACAGATAGTTAGTGGGAGATAGTCAGTGTAGGTTATATATATAATACAGATAGTTAGTGGGAGATAGTCAGTGTAGGTTATATATATAATACAGATAGTTAGTGGGAGATAGTCAGTGTAGGTTATATATATAATACAGATAGTTAGTGGGAGATAGTCAGTGTAGGTTATATATATAATACAGATAGTTAGTGGGGAGATAGTCAGTGTAGGTTATATATATATAATACAGATAGTTAGTGGGAGATAGTCAGTGTAGGTTATATATATAATACAGATAGTTAGTGGGAGATAGTCAGTGTAGGTTATATATATATATACAGATAGTTAGTGGGAGATAGTCAGTGTAGGTTATATATATAATACAGATAGTTAGTGGGAGATAGTCAGTGTAGGTTATATATATAATACAGATAGTTAGTGGGAGATAGTCAGTGTAGGTTATATATATAATACAGATAGTTAGTGGGAGATAGTCAGTGTAGGTTATATATATAATACAGATAGTTAGTGGGAGATAGTCAGTGTAGGTTATATATATAATACAGATAGTTAGTGGGAGATAGTCAGTGTAGGTTATATATATAATACAGATAGTTAGTGGGAGATAGTCAGTGTAGGTTATATATATAATACAGATAGTTAGTGGGAGATAGTCAGTGTAGGTTATATATATAATACAGATAGTTAGTGGGAGATAGTCAGTGTAGGTTATATATATAATACAGATAGTTAGTGGGAGATAGTCAGTGTAGGTTATATATATAATACAGATAGTTAGTGGGAGATAGTCAGTGTAGGTTATATATATAATACAGATAGTTAGTGGGAGATAGTCAGTGTAGGTTATATATATAATACAGATAGTTAGTGGGGAGATAGTCAGTGTAGGTTATATATATAATACAGATAGTTAGTGGGAGATAGTCAGTGTAGGTTATATATATATAATACAGATAGTTAGTGGGAGATAGTCAGTGTAGGTTATATATATATAATACAGATAGTTAGTGGGAGATAGTCAGTGTAGGTTATATATATAATACAGATAGTTAGTGGGAGATAGTCAGTGTAGGTTATATATATATAATACAGATAGTTAGTGGGAGATAGTCAGTGTAGGTTATATATATATATACAGATAGTTAGTGGGAGATAGTCAGTGTAGGTTATATATATAATACAGATAGTTAGTGGGAGATAGTCAGTGTAGGTTATATATATAATACAGATAGTTAGTGGGAGATAGTCAGTGTAGGTTATATATATAATACAGATAGTTAGTGGGAGATAGTCAGTGTAGGTTATATATATAATACAGATAGTTAGTGGGAGATAGTCAGTGTAGGTTATATATATAATACAGATAGTTAGTGGGAGATAGTCAGTGTAGGTTATATATATAATACAGATAGTTAGTGGGAGATAGTCAGTGTAGGTTATATATATAATACAGATAGTTAGTGGGAGATAGTCAGTGTAGGTTATATATATATATACAGATAGTTAGTGGGAGATAGTCAGTGTAGGTTATATATATAATACAGATAGTTAGTGGGAGATAGTCAGTGTAGGTTATATATATAATACAGATAGTTAGTGGGAGATAGTCAGTGTAGGTTATATATATAATACAGATAGTTAGTGGGGAGATAGTCAGTGTAGGTTATATATATAATACAGATAGTTAGTGGGAGATAGTCAGTGTAGGTTATATATATATAATACAGATAGTTAGTGGGAGATAGTCAGTGTAGGTTATATATATAATACAGATAGTTAGTGGGAGATAGTCAGTGTAGGTTATATATATATAATACAGATAGTTAGTGGGAGATAGTCAGTGTAGGTTATATATATAATACAGATAGTTAGTGGGGAGATAGTCAGTGTAGGTTATATATATATAATACAGATAGTTAGTGGGGAGATAGTCAGTGTAGGTTATATATATAATACAGATAGTTAGTGGGAGATAGTCAGTGTAGGTTATATATATAATACAGATAGTTAGTGGGAGATAGTCAGTGTAGGTTATATATATAATACAGATAGTTAGTGGGAGATAGTCAGTGTAGGTTATATATATAATACAGATAGTTAGTGGGAGATAGTCAGTGTAGGTTATATATATAATACAGATAGTTAGTGGGAGATAGTCAGTGTAGGTTATATATATAATACAGATAGTTAGTGGGGAGATAGTCAGTGTAGGTTATATATATATAATACAGATAGTTAGTGGGAGATAGTCAGTGTAGGTTATATATATAATACAGATAGTTAGTGGGAGATAGTCAGTGTAGGTTATATATATAATACAGATAGTTAGTGGGAGATAGTCAGTGTAGGTTATATATATAATACAGATAGTTAGTGGGAGATAGTCAGTGTAGGTTATATATATAATACAGATAGTTAGTGGGGAGATAGTCAGTGTAGGTTATATATATAATACAGATAGTTAGTGGGAGATAGTCAGTGTAGGTTATATATATAATACAGATAGTTAGTGGGAGATAGTCAGTGTAGGTTATATATATATATACAGATAGTTAGTGGGAGATAGTCAGTGTAGGTTATATATATATAATACAGATAGTTAGTGGGAGATAGTCAGTGTAGGTTATATATATAATACAGATAGTTAGTGGGGAGATAGTCAGTGTAGGTTATATATATAATACAGATAGTTAGTGGGAGATAGTCAGTGTAGGTTATATATATAATACAGATAGTTAGTGGGAGATAGTCAGTGTAGGTTATATATATATAATACAGATAGTTAGTGGGAGATAGTCAGTGTAGGTTATATATATATATACAGATAGTTAGTGGGAGATAGTCAGTGTAGGTTATATATATATATACAGATAGTTAGTGGGAGATAGTCAGTGTAGGTTATATATATAATACAGATAGTTAGTGGGAGATAGTCAGTGTAGGTTATATATATAATACAGATAGTTAGTGGGAGATAGTCAGTGTAGGTTATATATATATAATACAGATAGTTAGTGGGAGATAGTCAGTGTAGGTTATATATATAATACAGATAGTTAGTGGGAGATAGTCAGTGTAGGTTATATATATATATACAGATAGTTAGTGGGAGATAGTCAGTGTAGGTTATATATATAATACAGATAGTTAGTGGGAGATAGTCAGTGTAGGTTATATATATAATACAGATAGTTAGTGGGGAGATAGTCAGTGTAGGTTATATATATAATACAGATAGTTAGTGGGAGATAGTCAGTGTAGGTTATATATATATAATACAGATAGTTAGTGGGAGATAGTCAGTGTAGGTTATATATATAATACAGATAGTTAGTGGGGAGATAGTCAGTGTAGGTTATATATATAATACAGATAGTTAGTGGGAGATAGTCAGTGTAGGTTATATATATATATACAGATAGTTAGTGGGGAGATAGTCAGTGTAGGTTATATATATAATACAGATAGTTAGTGGGAGATAGTCAGTGTAGGTTATATATATATAATACAGATAGTTAGTGGGAGATAGTCAGTGTAGGTTATATATATAATACAGATAGTTAGTGGGAGATAGTCAGTGTAGGTTATATATATAATACAGATAGTTAGTGGGAGATAGTCAGTGTAGGTTATATATATAATACAGATAGTTAGTGGGAGATAGTCAGTGTAGGTTATATATATAATACAGATAGTTAGTGGGGAGATAGTCAGTGTAGGTTATATATATAATACAGATAGTTAGTGGGAGATAGTCAGTGTAGGTTATATATATATAATACAGATAGTTAGTGGGAGATAGTCAGTGTAGGTTATATATATAATACAGATAGTTAGTGGGGAGATAGTCAGTGTAGGTTATATATATAATACAGATAGTTAGTGGGAGATAGTCAGTGTAGGTTATATATATAATACAGATAGTTAGTGGGAGATAGTCAGTGTAGGTTATATATATATAATACAGATAGTTAGTGGGAGATAGTCAGTGTAGGTTATATATATAATACAGATAGTTAGTGGGAGATAGTCAGTGTAGGTTATATATATAATACAGATAGTTAGTGGGAGATAGTCAGTGTAGGTTATATATATAATACAGATAGTTAGTGGGAGATAGTCAGTGTAGGTTATATATATATATACAGATAGTTAGTGAGGAATAGTCAAGTGTAGGTTATATATATAATACAGATAGTTAGTGGGGAGATAGTCAGTGTAGGTTATTATATATAATACAGATAGTTAGTGGGAGATAGTCAGTGTAGGTTATATATATATACAGATAGTTAGTGGGAGATGGTCAGTGTAGGTTATATATATAATACA
>JAKVIS010001195.1:0-38041 GCA_033119425.1 Bufotes viridis
TCAAACACAACAATAGCTGACCTCAGGGAGACCAGCTACAAAAACACCGCGGAGCCTCACTTAAGAGTCTCAACACAGCAATCCGAAGTGCAAAGTTCCCTGGGAAACAGGAATATGCAAAACAAATGTGGAGCCCCAGTTATGGGTCTACAACACAATGAAAGCCAGATATCCCTCAAAGGAAGGAAAACTAAGCAAAGGGGTGTCTCCATTACAGAGATCACCAAATCCACCATATTAAGTGGCCCCTATGTCAAGATCCCACTTTTTTACAAGCTTTAAGGATGTGACAGGGAAAACCTAAGCTAGGTATCCATCCACAGACAGCTGTTTCAGGGTGTTGCCCTCATCAGTGTGGGAGTAGGATTCTGGCTAACCGGGAGCAATGCCTCGGAGACTACTCAAACACAACAATAGCTGACCTCAGGGAGACCAGCTACAAAACACCGCGGAGCCTCACTTAAGAGTCTCAACACAGCAATCCGAAGTGCAAAGTTCCCTGGGAAACAGGAATATGCAAAACAAATGTGGAGCCCCAGTTATGGGTCTACAACACAATGAAAGCCAGATATCCCTCAAAGGAAGGAAAACTAAGCAAAGGGGTGTCTCCATTACAGAGATCACCAAATCCACCATATTAAGTGGCCCCTATGTCAAGATCCCACTTTTTACAAGCTTTAAGGATGTGACAGGGAAAACCTAAGCTAGGTATCCATCCACAGACAGCTGTTTCAGGGTGTTGCCCCTCATCAGTGTGGAGTAGGATTCTGGCTAACCGGGAGCAATGCCTCGGAGACTACTCAAACACAACAATAGCTGACCTCAGGGAGACCAGCTACAAAACACCGCGGAGCCTCACTTAAGAGTCTCAACACAGCAATCCGAAGTGCAAAGTTCCCTGGGAAACAGGAATATGCAAAACAAATGTGGAGCCCCAGTTATGGGTCTACAACACAATGAAAGCCAGATATCCTCAAAGGAAGGAAAACTAAGCAAAGGGGTGTCTCCATTACAGAGATCACCAAATCCACCATATTAAGTGGCCCCTATGTCAAGATCCCACTTTTTACAAGCTTTAAGGATGTGACAGGGAAAAACCTAAGCTAGGTATCCATCCACAGACAGCTGTTTCAGGGTGTTGCCCTCATCAGTGTGGGAGTAGGATTCTGGCTAACCGGGAGCAATGCCTCGAGACTACTCAAACACAACAATAGCTGACCTCAGGGAGACCAGCTACAAAACACCGCGGAGCCTCACTTAAGAGTCTCAACACAGCAATCCGAAGTGCAAAGTTCCCTGGGAAACAGGAATATGCAAACAAATGTGGAGCCCCAGTTATGGGTCTACAACACAATGAAAGCCAGATATCCCTCAAAGGAAGGAAAACTAAGCAAAGGGGTGTCTCCATTACAGAGATCACCAAATCCACCATATTAAGTGGCCCCTATGTCAAGATCCCACTTTTTTACAAGCTTTAAGGATGTGACAGGGAAAACCTAAGCTAGGTATCCATCCACAGACAGCTGTTTCAGGGTGTTGCCCTCATCAGTGTGGAGTAGGATTCTGGCTAACCGGGAGCAATGCCTCGGAGACTACTCAAACACAACAATAGCTGACCTCAGGGAGACCAGCTACAAAACACCGCGGAGCCTCACTTAAGAGTCTCAACACAGCAATCCGAAGTGCAAAGTTCCCTGGGAAACAGGAATATGCAAACAAATGTGGAGCCCCAGTTATGGGTCTACAACACAATGAAAGCCAGATATCCCTCAAAGGAAGGAAAACTAAGCAAAGGGGTGTCTCCATTACAGAGATCACCAAATCCACCATATTAAGTGGCCCCTATGTCAAGATCCCACTTTTTTACAAGCTTTAAGGATGTGACAGGGAAAACCTAAGCTAGGTATCCATCCACAGACAGCTGTTTCAGGGTGTTGCCCCTCATCAGTGTGGAGTAGGATTCTGGCTAACCGGGAGCAATGCCTCGGAGACTACTCAAACACAACAATAGCTGACCTCAGGGAGACCAGCTACAAAACACCGCGGAGCCTCACTTAAGAGTCTCAACACAGCAATCCGAAGTGCAAAGTTCCCTGGGAAACAGGAATATGCAAAACAAATGTGGAGCCCCAGTTATGGGTCTACAACACAATGAAAGCCAGATATCCCTCAAAGGAAGGAAAACTAAGCAAAGGGGTGTCTCCATTACAGAGATCACCAAATCCACCATATTAAGTGGCCCCTATGTCAAGATCCCACTTTTTACAAGCTTTAAGGATGTGACAGGGAAAACCTAAGCTAGGTATCCATCCACAGACAGCTGTTTCAGGGTGTTGCCCCTCATCAGTGTGGAGTAGGATTCTGGCTAACCGGGAGCAATGCCTCGGAGACTACTCAAACACAACAATAGCTGATCTCAGGGAGACCAGCTACAAAAACACCGCGGAGCCTCACTTAAGAGTCTCAACACAGCAATCCGAAGTGCAAAGTTCCCTGGGAAACAGGAATATGCAAACAAATGTGGAGCCCCAGTTATGGGTCTACAACACAATGAAAGCCAGATATCCTCAAAGGAAGGAAAACTAGCAAAGGGGTGTCTCCATTACAGAGATCACCAAATCCACCATATTAAGTGGCCCCTATGTCAAGATCCCACTTTTTACAAGCTTTAAGGATGTGACAGGGAAAACCTAAGCTAGGTATCCATCCACAGACAGCTGTTTCAGGGTGTTGCCCTCATCAGTGTGGAGTAGGATTCTGGCTAACCGGGAGCAATGCCTCGGAGACTACTCAAACACAACAATAGCTGACCTCAGGGAGACCAGCTACAAAACACCGCGGAGCCTCACTTAAGAGTCTCAACACAGCAATCCGAAGTGCAAAGTTCCCTGGGAAACAGGAATATGCAAAACAAATGTGGAGCCCCAGTTATGGGTCTACAACACAATGAAAGCCAGATATCCCTCAAAGGAAGGAAAACTAAGCAAAGGGGTGTCTCCATTACAGAGATCACCAAATCCACCATATTAAGTGGCCCCTATGTCAAGATCCCACTTTTTACAAGCTTTAAGGATGTGACAGGGAAAACCTAAGCTAGGTATCCATCCACAGACAGCTGTTTCAGGGTGTTGCCCTCATCAGTGTGGAGTAGGATTCTGGCTAACCGGGAGCAATGCCTCGGAGACTACTCAAACACAACAATAGCTGACCTCAGGGAGACCAGCTACAAAACACCGCGGAGCCTCACTTAAGAGTCTCAACACAGCAATCCGAAGTGCAAAGTTCCCTGGGAAACAGGAATATGCAAAACAAATGTGGAGCCCCAGTTATGGGTCTACAACACAATGAAAGCCAGATATCCTCAAAGGAAGGAAAACTAAGCAAAGGGGTGTCTCCATTACAGAGATCACCAAATCCACCATATTAAGTGGCCCCTATGTCAAGATCCCACTTTTTTACAAGCTTTAAGGATGTGACAGGGAAAACCTAAGCTAGGTATCCATCCACAGACAGCTGTTTCAGGGTGTTGCCCTCATCAGTGTGGAGTAGGATTCTGGCTAACCGGGAGCAATGCCTCGGAGACTACTCAAACACAACAATAGCTGACCTCAGGGAGACCAGCTACAAAACACCGCGGAGCCTCACTTAAGAGTCTCAACACAGCAACCGAAGTGCAAAGTTCCCTGGGAAACAGGAATATGCAAAACAAATGTGGAGCCCCAGTTATGGGTCTACAACACAATGAAAGCCAGATATCCCTCAAAGGAAGGAAAACTAAGCAAAGGGGTGTCTCCATTACAGAGATCACCAAATCCACCATATTAAGTGGCCCCTATGTCAAGATCCCACTTTTTACAAGCTTTAAGGATGTGACAGGGAAAACCTAAGCTAGGTATCCATCCACAGACAGCTGTTTCAGGGTGTTGCCCTCATCAGTGTGGAGTAGGATTCTGGCTAACCGGGAGCAATGCCTCGGAGACTACTCAAACACAACAATAGCTGACCTCAGGGAGACCAGCTACAAAACACCGCGGAGCCTCACTTAAGAGTCTCAACACAGCAATCCGAAGTGCAAAGTTCCCTGGGAAACAGGAATATGCAAAACAAATGTGGAGCCCCAGTTATGGGTCTACAACACAATGAAAGCCAGATATCCCTCAAAGGAAGGAAAACTAAGCAAAGGGGTGTCTCCATTACAGAGATCACCAAATCCACCATATTAAGTGGCCCCTATGTCAAGATCCCACTTTTTACAAGCTTTAAGGATGTGACAGGGAAAACCTAAGCTAGGTATCCATCCACAGACAGCTGTTTCAGGGTGTTGCCCTCATCAGTGTGGAGTAGGATTCTGGCTAACCGGGAGCAATGCCTCGGAGACTACTCAAACACAACAATAGCTGACCTCAGGGAGACCAGCTACAAAACACCGCGGAGCCTCACTTAAGAGTCTCAACACAGCAATCCGAAGTGCAAAGTTCCCTGGGAAACAGGAATATGCAAACAAATGTGGAGCCCCAGTTATGGGTCTACAACACAATGAAAGCCAGATATCCTCAAAGGAAGGAAAACTAAGCAAAGGGGTGTCTCCATTACAGAGATCACCAAATCCACCATATTAAGTGGCCCCTATGTCAAGATCCCACTTTTTTACAAGCTTTAAGGATGTGACAGGGAAAACCTAAGCTAGGTATCCATCCACAGACAGCTGTTTCAGGGTGTTGCCCTCATCAGTGTGGAGTAGGATTCTGGCTAACCGGGAGCAATGCCTCGGAGACTACTCAAACACAACAATAGCTGACCTCAGGGAGACCAGCTACAAAACACCGCGGAGCCTCACTTAAGAGTCTCAACACAGCAATCCGAAGTGCAAAGTTCCCTGGGAAACAGGAATATGCAAAACAAATGTGGAGCCCCAGTTATGGGTCTACAACACAATGAAAGCCAGATATCCCTCAAAGGAAGGAAAACTAAGCAAAGGGGTGTCTCCATTACAGAGATCACCAAATCCACCATATTAAGTGGCCCCTATGTCAAGATCCCACTTTTTTACAAGCTTTAAGGATGTGACAGGGAAAACCTAAGCTAGGTATCCATCCACAGACAGCTGTTTCAGGGTGTTGCCCTCATCAGTGTGGAGTAGGATTCTGGCTAACCGGGAGCAATGCCTCGGAGACTACTCAAACACAACAATAGCTGACCTCAGGGAGACCAGCTACAAAAACACCGCGGAGCCTCACTTAAGAGTCTCAACACAGCAATCCGAAGTGCAAAGTTCCCTGGGAAACAGGAATATGCAAAACAAATGTGGAGCCCCAGTTATGGGTCTACAACACAATGAAAGCCAGATATCCCTCAAAGGAAGGAAAACTAAGCAAAGGGGTGTCTCCATTACAGAGATCACCAAATCCACCATATTAAGTGGCCCCTATGTCAAGATCCCACTTTTTTACAAGCTTTAAGGATGTGACAGGGAAAACCTAAGCTAGGTATCCATCCACAGACAGCTGTTTCAGGGTGTTGCCCTCATCAGTGTGGGAGTAGGATTCTGGCTAACCGGGAGCAATGCCTCGGAGACTACTCAAACACAACAATAGCTGACCTCAGGGAGACCAGCTACAAAACACCGCGGAGCCTCACTTAAGAGTCTCAACACAGCAATCCGAAGTGCAAAGTTCCCTGGGAAACAGGAATATGCAAAACAAATGTGGAGCCCCAGTTATGGGTCTACAACACAATGAAAGCCAGATATCCCTCAAAGGAAGGAAAACTAAGCAAAGGGGTGTCTCCATTACAGAGATCACCAAATCCACCATATTAAGTGGCCCCTATGTCAAGATCCCACTTTTTTACAAGCTTTAAGGATGTGACAGGGAAAACCTAAGCTAGGTATCCATCCACAGACAGCTGTTTCAGGGTGTTGCCCTCATCAGTGTGGAGTAGGATTCTGGCTAACCGGGAGCAATGCCTCGGAGACTACTCAAACACAACAATAGCTGACCTCAGGGAGACCAGCTACAAAACACCGCGGAGCCTCACTTAAGAGTCTCAACACAGCAATCCGAAGTGCAAAGTTCCCTGGGAAACAGGAATATGCAAAACAAATGTGGAGCCCCAGTTATGGGTCTACAACACAATGAAAGCCAGATATCCCTCAAAGGAAGGAAAACTAAGCAAAGGGGTGTCTCCATTACAGAGATCACCAAATCCACCATATTAAGTGGCCCCTATGTCAAGATCCCACTTTTTTACAAGCTTTAAGGATGTGACAGGGAAAACCTAAGCTAGGTATCCATCCACAGACAGCTGTTTCAGGGTGTTGCCCCTCATCAGTGTGGAGTAGGATTCTGGCTAACCGGGAGCAATGCCTCGGAGACTACTCAAACACAACAATAGCTGACCTCAGGGAGACCAGCTACAAAAACACCGCGGAGCCTCACTTAAGAGTCTCAACACAGCAATCCGAAGTGCAAAGTTCCCTGGGAAACAGGAATATGCAAAACAAATGTGGAGCCCCAGTTATGGGTCTACAACACAATGAAAGCCAGATATCCCTCAAAGGAAGGAAAACTAAGCAAAGGGGTGTCTCCATTACAGAGATCACCAAATCCACCATATTAAGTGGCCCCTATGTCAAGATCCCACTTTTTTACAAGCTTTAAGGATGTGACAGGGAAAACCTAAGCTAGGTATCCATCCACAGACAGCTGTTTCAGGGTGTTGCCCTCATCAGTGTGGAGTAGGATTCTGGCTAACCGGGAGCAATGCCTCGGAGACTACTCAAACACAACAATAGCTGACCTCAGGGAGACCAGCTACAAAACACCGCGGAGCCTCACTTAAGAGTCTCAACACAGCAATCCGAAGTGCAAAGTTCCCTGGGAAACAGGAATATGCAAACAAATGTGGAGCCCCAGTTATGGGTCTACAACACAATGAAAGCCAGATATCCCTCAAAGGAAGGAAAACTAAGCAAAGGGGTGTCTCCATTACAGAGATCACCAAATCCACCATATTAAGTGGCCCCTATGTCAAGATCCCACTTTTTACAAGCTTTAAGGATGTGACAGGGAAAACCTAAGCTAGGTATCCATCCACAGACAGCTGTTTCAGGGTGTTGCCCTCATCAGTGTGGAGTAGGATTCTGGCTAACCGGGAGCAATGCCTCGGAGACTACTCAAACACAACAATAGCTGACCTCAGGGAGACCAGCTACAAAAACACCGCGGAGCCTCACTTAAGAGTCTCAACACAGCAATCCGAAGTGCAAAGTTCCCTGGGAAACAGGAATATGCAAAACAAATGTGGAGCCCCAGTTATGGGTCTACAACACAATGAAAGCCAGATATCCTCAAAGGAAGGAAAACTAAGCAAAGGGGTGTCTCCATTACAGAGATCACCAAATCCACCATATTAAGTGGCCCCTATGTCAAGATCCCACTTTTTTACAAGCTTTAAGGATGTGACAGGGAAAACCTAAGCTAGGTATCCATCCACAGACAGCTGTTTCAGGGTGTTGCCCTCATCAGTGTGGAGTAGGATTCTGGCTAACCGGGAGCAATGCCTCGGAGACTACTCAAACACAACAATAGCTGACCTCAGGGAGACCAGCTACAAAACACCGCGGAGCCTCACTTAAGAGTCTCAACACAGCAATCCGAAGTGCAAAGTTCCCTGGGAAACAGGAATATGCAAACAAATGTGGAGCCCCAGTTATGGGTCTACAACACAATGAAAGCCAGATATCCCTCAAAGGAAGGAAAACTAGCAAAGGGGTGTCTCCATTACAGAGATCACCAAATCCACCATATTAAGTGGCCCCTATGTCAAGATCCCACTTTTTTACAAGCTTTAAGGATGTGACAGGGAAAACCTAAGCTAGGTATCCATCCACAGACAGCTGTTTCAGGGTGTTGCCCCTCATCAGTGTGGAGTAGGATTCTGGCTAACCGGGAGCAATGCCTCGGAGACTACTCAAACACAACAATAGCTGACCTCAGGGAGACCAGCTACAAAACACCGCGGAGCCTCACTTAAGAGTCTCAACACAGCAATCCGAAGTGCAAAGTTCCCTGGGAAACAGGAATATGCAAACAAATGTGGAGCCCCAGTTATGGGTCTACAACACAATGAAAGCCAGATATCCCTCAAAGGAAGGAAAACTAAGCAAAGGGGTGTCTCCATTACAGAGATCACCAAATCCACCATATTAAGTGGCCCCTATGTCAAGATCCCACTTTTTTACAAGCTTTAAGGATGTGACAGGGAAAACCTAAGCTAGGTATCCATCCACAGACAGCTGTTTCAGGGTGTTGCCCTCATCAGTGTGGAGTAGGATTCTGGCTAACCGGGAGCAATGCCTCGGAGACTACTCAAACACAACAATAGCTGACCTCAGGGAGACCAGCTACAAAAACACCGCGGAGCCTCACTTAAGAGTCTCAACACAGCAATCCGAAGTGCAAAGTTCCCTGGGAAACAGGAATATGCAAAACAAATGTGGAGCCCCAGTTATGGGTCTACAACACAATGAAAGCCAGATATCCCTCAAAGGAAGGAAAACTAAGCAAAGGGGTGTCTCCATTACAGAGATCACCAAATCCACCATATTAAGTGGCCCCTATGTCAAGATCCCACTTTTTTACAAGCTTTAAGGATGTGACAGGGAAAACCTAAGCTAGGTATCCATCCACAGACAGCTGTTTCAGGGTGTTGCCCTCATCAGTGTGGAGTAGGATTCTGGCTAACCGGGAGCAATGCCTCGGAGACTACTCAAACACAACAATAGCTGACCTCAGGGAGACCAGCTACAAAAACACCGCGGAGCCTCACTTAAGAGTCTCAACACAGCAATCCGAAGTGCAAAGTTCCCTGGGAAACAGGAATATGCAAACAAATGTGGAGCCCCAGTTATGGGTCTACAACACAATGAAAGCCAGATATCCCTCAAAGGAAGGAAAACTAAGCAAAGGGGTGTCTCCATTACAGAGATCACCAAATCCACCATATTAAGTGGCCCCTATGTCAAGATCCCACTTTTTACAAGCTTTAAGGATGTGACAGGGAAAACCTAAGCTAGGTATCCATCCACAGACAGCTGTTTCAGGGTGTTGCCCTCATCAGTGTGGAGTAGGATTCTGGCTAACCGGGAGCAATGCCTCGGAGACTACTCAAACACAACAATAGCTGACCTCAGGGAGACCAGCTACAAAAACACCGCGGAGCCTCACTTAAGAGTCTCAACACAGCAATCCGAAGTGCAAAGTTCCCTGGGAAACAGGAATATGCAAAACAAATGTGGAGCCCCAGTTATGGGTCTACAACACAATGAAAGCCAGATATCCCTCAAAGGAAGGAAAACTAAGCAAAGGGGTGTCTCCATTACAGAGATCACCAAATCCACCATATTAAGTGGCCCCTATGTCAAGATCCCACTTTTTTACAAGCTTTAAGGATGTGACAGGGAAAACCTAAGCTAGGTATCCATCCACAGACAGCTGTTTCAGGGTGTTGCCCTCATCAGTGTGGAGTAGGATTCTGGCTAACCGGGAGCAATGCCTCGGAGACTACTCAAACACAACAATAGCTGACCTCAGGGAGACCAGCTACAAAAACACCGCGGAGCCTCACTTAAGAGTCTCAACACAGCAATCCGAAGTGCAAAGTTCCCTGGGAAACAGGAATATGCAAAACAAATGTGGAGCCCCAGTTATGGGTCTACAACACAATGAAAGCCAGATATCCCTCAAAGGAAGGAAAACTAAGCAAAGGGGTGTCTCCATTACAGAGATCACCAAATCCACCATATTAAGTGGCCCCTATGTCAAGATCCCACTTTTTACAAGCTTTAAGGATGTGACAGGGAAAACCTAAGCTAGGTATCCATCCACAGACAGCTGTTTCAGGGTGTTGCCCCTCATCAGTGTGGAGTAGGATTCTGGCTAACCGGGAGCAATGCCTCGGAGACTACTCAAACACAACAATAGCTGATCTCAGGGAGACCAGCTACAAAAACACCGCGGAGCCTCACTTAAGAGTCTCAACACAGCAATCCGAAGTGCAAAGTTCCCTGGGAAACAGGAATATGCAAAACAAATGTGGAGCCCCAGTTATGGGTCTACAACACAATGAAAGCCAGATATCCCTCAAAGGAAGGAAAACTAAGCAAAGGGGTGTCTCCATTACAGAGATCACCAAATCCACCATATTAAGTGGCCCCTATGTCAAGATCCCACTTTTTTACAAGCTTTAAGGATGTGACAGGGAAAACCTAAGCTAGGTATCCATCCACAGACA
The DNA here is from genome assembly GCA_033119425.1 of Bufotes viridis. NCBI lineage: Eukaryota > Metazoa > Chordata > Amphibia > Anura > Bufonidae > Bufotes > Bufotes viridis. The sequence continues at coordinate 10,294 of JAKVIS010001195.1, forward strand.
GCTGTTTCAGGGTGTTGCCCCTCATCAGTGTGGAGTAGGATTCTGGCTAACCGGGAGCAATGCCTCGGAGACTACTCAAACACAACAATAGCTGACCTCAGGGAGACCAGCTACAAAAACACCGCGGAGCCTCACTTAAGAGTCTCAACACAGCAATCCGAAGTGCAAAGTTCCCTGGGAAACAGGAATATGCAAAACAAATGTGGAGCCCCAGTTATGGGTCTACAACACAATGAAAGCCAGATATCCCTCAAAGGAAGGAAAACTAAGCAAAGGGGTGTCTCCATTACAGAGATCACCAAATCCACCATATTAAGTGGCCCCTATGTCAAGATCCCACTTTTTTACAAGCTTTAAGGATGTGACAGGGAAAACCTAAGCTAGGTATCCATCCACAGACAGCTGTTTCAGGGTGTTGCCCTCATCAGTGTGGAGTAGGATTCTGGCTAACCGGGAGCAATGCCTCGGAGACTACTCAAACACAACAATAGCTGACCTCAGGGAGACCAGCTACAAAAACACCGCGGAGCCTCACTTAAGAGTCTCAACACAGCAATCCGAAGTGCAAAGTTCCCTGGGAAACAGGAATATGCAAAACAAATGTGGAGCCCCAGTTATGGGTCTACAACACAATGAAAGCCAGATATCCTCAAAGGAAGGAAAACTAAGCAAAGGGGTGTCTCCATTACAGAGATCACCAAATCCACCATATTAAGTGGCCCCTATGTCAAGATCCCACTTTTTACAAGCTTTAAGGATGTGACAGGGAAAACCTAAGCTAGGTATCCATCCACAGACAGCTGTTTCAGGGTGTTGCCCCTCATCAGTGTGGAGTAGGATTCTGGCTAACCGGGAGCAATGCCTCGGAGACTACTCAAACACAACAATAGCTGACCTCAGGGAGACCAGCTACAAAACACCGCGGAGCCTCACTTAAGAGTCTCAACACAGCAATCCGAAGTGCAAAGTTCCCTGGGAAACAGGAATATGCAAAACAAATGTGGAGCCCCAGTTATGGGTCTACAACACAATGAAAGCCAGATATCCTCAAAGGAAGGAAAACTAAGCAAAGGGGTGTCTCCATTACAGAGATCACCAAATCCACCATATTAAGTGGCCCCTATGTCAAGATCCCACTTTTTACAAGCTTTAAGGATGTGACAGGGAAAACCTAAGCTAGGTATCCATCCACAGACAGCTGTTTCAGGGTGTTGCCCTCATCAGTGTGGAGTAGGATTCTGGCTAACCGGGAGCAATGCCTCGGAGACTACTCAAACACAACAATAGCTGACCTCAGGGAGACCAGCTACAAAAACACCGCGGAGCCTCACTTAAGAGTCTCAACACAGCAATCCGAAGTGCAAAGTTCCCTGGGAAACAGGAATATGCAAACAAATGTGGAGCCCCAGTTATGGGTCTACAACACAATGAAAGCCAGATATCCCTCAAAGGAAGGAAAACTAAGCAAAGGGGTGTCTCCATTACAGAGATCACCAAATCCACCATATTAAGTGGCCCCTATGTCAAGATCCCACTTTTTTACAAGCTTTAAGGATGTGACAGGGAAAACCTAAGCTAGGTATCCATCCACAGACAGCTGTTTCAGGGTGTTGCCCCTCATCAGTGTGGAGTAGGATTCTGGCTAACCGGGAGCAATGCCTCGGAGACTACTCAAACACAACAATAGCTGACCTCAGGGAGACCAGCTACAAAACACCGCGGAGCCTCACTTAAGAGTCTCAACACAGCAATCCGAAGTGCAAAGTTCCCTGGGAAACAGGAATATGCAAAACAAATGTGGAGCCCCAGTTATGGGTCTACAACACAATGAAAGCCAGATATCCCTCAAAGGAAGGAAAACTAAGCAAAGGGGTGTCTCCATTACAGAGATCACCAAATCCACCATATTAAGTGGCCCCTATGTCAAGATCCCACTTTTTACAAGCTTTAAGGATGTGACAGGGAAAACCTAAGCTAGGTATCCATCCACAGACAGCTGTTTCAGGGTGTTGCCCTCATCAGTGTGGAGTAGGATTCTGGCTAACCGGGAGCAATGCCTCGGAGACTACTCAAACACAACAATAGCTGACCTCAGGGAGACCAGCTACAAAAACACCGCGGAGCCTCACTTAAGAGTCTCAACACAGCAATCCGAAGTGCAAAGTTCCCTGGGAAACAGGAATATGCAAAACAAATGTGGAGCCCCAGTTATGGGTCTACAACACAATGAAAGCCAGATATCCCTCAAAGGAAGGAAAACTAAGCAAAGGGGTGTCTCCATTACAGAGATCACCAAATCCACCATATTAAGTGGCCCCTATGTCAAGATCCCACTTTTTTACAAGCTTTAAGGATGTGACAGGGAAAACCTAAGCTAGGTATCCATCCACAGACAGCTGTTTCAGGGTGTTGCCCCTCATCAGTGTGGAGTAGGATTCTGGCTAACCGGGAGCAATGCCTCGGAGACTACTCAAACACAACAATAGCTGACCTCAGGGAGACCAGCTACAAAAACACCGCGGAGCCTCACTTAAGAGTCTCAACACAGCAATCCGAAGTGCAAAGTTCCCTGGGAAACAGGAATATGCAAAACAAATGTGGAGCCCCAGTTATGGGTCTACAACACAATGAAAGCCAGATATCCCTCAAAGGAAGGAAAACTAAGCAAAGGGGTGTCTCCATTACAGAGATCACCAAATCCACCATATTAAGTGGCCCCTATGTCAAGATCCCACTTTTTTACAAGCTTTAAGGATGTGACAGGGAAAACCTAAGCTAGGTATCCATCCACAGACAGCTGTTTCAGGGTGTTGCCCCTCATCAGTGTGGAGTAGGATTCTGGCTAACCGGGAGCAATGCCTCGGAGACTACTCAAACACAACAATAGCTGACCTCAGGGAGACCAGCTACAAAAACACCGCGGAGCCTCACTTAAGAGTCTCAACACAGCAATCCGAAGTGCAAAGTTCCCTGGGAAACAGGAATATGCAAAACAAATGTGGAGCCCCAGTTATGGGTCTACAACACAATGAAAGCCAGATATCCCTCAAAGGAAGGAAAACTAAGCAAAGGGGTGTCTCCATTACAGAGATCACCAAATCCACCATATTAAGTGGCCCCTATGTCAAGATCCCACTTTTTTACAAGCTTTAAGGATGTGACAGGGAAAACCTAAGCTAGGTATCCATCCACAGACAGCTGTTTCAGGGTGTTGCCCCTCATCAGTGTGGAGTAGGATTCTGGCTAACCGGGAGCAATGCCTCGGAGACTACTCAAACACAACAATAGCTGACCTCAGGGAGACCAGCTACAAAAACACCGCGGAGCCTCACTTAAGAGTCTCAACACAGCAATCCGAAGTGCAAAGTTCCCTGGGAAACAGGAATATGCAAAACAAAATGTGGAGCCCCAGTTATGGGTCTACAACACAATGAAAGCCAGATATCCCTCAAAGGAAGGAAAACTAAGCAAAGGGGTGTCTCCATTACAGAGATCACCAAATCCACCATATTAAGTGGCCCCTATGTCAAGATCCCACTTTTTTACAAGCTTTAAGGATGTGACAGGGAAAACCTAAGCTAGGTATCCATCCACAGACAGCTGTTTCAGGGTGTTGCCCTCATCAGTGTGGAGTAGGATTCTGGCTAACCGGGAGCAATGCCTCGGAGACTACTCAAACACAACAATAGCTGACCTCAGGGAGACCAGCTACAAAACACCGCGGAGCCTCACTTAAGAGTCTCAACACAGCAATCCGAAGTGCAAAGTTCCCTGGGAAACAGGAATATGCAAACAAATGTGGAGCCCCAGTTATGGGTCTACAACACAATGAAAGCCAGATATCCTCAAAGGAAGGAAAACTAAGCAAAGGGGTGTCTCCATTACAGAGATCACCAAATCCACCATATTAAGTGGCCCCTATGTCAAGATCCCACTTTTTTACAAGCTTTAAGGATGTGACAGGGAAAACCTAAGCTAGGTATCCATCCACAGACAGCTGTTTCAGGGTGTTGCCCTCATCAGTGTGGAGTAGGATTCTGGCTAACCGGGAGCAATGCCTCGGAGACTACTCAAACACAACAATAGCTGACCTCAGGGAGACCAGCTACAAAAACACCGCGGAGCCTCACTTAAGAGTCTCAACACAGCAATCCGAAGTGCAAAGTTCCCTGGGAAACAGGAATATGCAAAACAAATGTGGAGCCCCAGTTATGGGTCTACAACACAATGAAAGCCAGATATCCCTCAAAGGAAGGAAAACTAAGCAAAGGGGTGTCTCCATTACAGAGATCACCAAATCCACCATATTAAGTGGCCCCTATGTCAAGATCCCACTTTTTACAAGCTTTAAGGATGTGACAGGGAAAACCTAAGCTAGGTATCCATCCACAGACAGCTGTTTCAGGGTGTTGCCCTCATCAGTGTGGAGTAGGATTCTGGCTAACCGGGAGCAATGCCTCGGAGACTACTCAAACACAACAATAGCTGACCTCAGGGAGACCAGCTACAAAACACCGCGGAGCCTCACTTAAGAGTCTCAACACAGCAATCCGAAGTGCAAAGTTCCCTGGGAAACAGGAATATGCAAAACAAATGTGGAGCCCCAGTTATGGGTCTACAACACAATGAAAGCCAGATATCCCTCAAAGGAAGGAAAACTAAGCAAAGGGGTGTCTCCATTACAGAGATCACCAAATCCACCATATTAAGTGGCCCCTATGTCAAGATCCCACTTTTTACAAGCTTTAAGGATGTGACAGGGAAAACCTAAGCTAGGTATCCATCCACAGACAGCTGTTTCAGGGTGTTGCCCTCATCAGTGTGGAGTAGGATTCTGGCTAACCGGGAGCAATGCCTCGGAGACTACTCAAACACAACAATAGCTGACCTCAGGGAGACCAGCTACAAAAACACCGCGGAGCCTCACTTAAGAGTCTCAACACAGCAATCCGAAGTGCAAAGTTCCCTGGGAAACAGGAATATGCAAAACAAATGTGGAGCCCCAGTTATGGGTCTACAACACAATGAAAGCCAGATATCCCTCAAAGGAAGGAAAACTAAGCAAAGGGGTGTCTCCATTACAGAGATCACCAAATCCACCATATTAAGTGGCCCCTATGTCAAGATCCCACTTTTTACAAGCTTTAAGGATGTGACAGGGAAAACCTAAGCTAGGTATCCATCCACAGACAGCTGTTTCAGGGTGTTGCCCTCATCAGTGTGGAGTAGGATTCTGGCTAACCGGGAGCAATGCCTCGGAGACTACTCAAACACAACAATAGCTGACCTCAGGGAGACCAGCTACAAAAACACCGCGGAGCCTCACTTAAGAGTCTCAACACAGCAATCCGAAGTGCAAAGTTCCCTGGGAAACAGGAATATGCAAAACAAATGTGGAGCCCCAGTTATGGGTCTACAACACAATGAAAGCCAGATATCCTCAAAGGAAGGAAAACTAAGCAAAGGGGTGTCTCCATTACAGAGATCACCAAATCCACCATATTAAGTGGCCCCTATGTCAAGATCCCACTTTTTACAAGCTTTAAGGATGTGACAGGGAAAACCTAAGCTAGGTATCCATCCACAGACAGCTGTTTCAGGGTGTTGCCCTCATCAGTGTGGAGTAGGATTCTGGCTAACCGGGAGCAATGCCTCGGAGACTACTCAAACACAACAATAGCTGACCTCAGGGAGACCAGCTACAAAACACCGCGGAGCCTCACTTAAGAGTCTCAACACAGCAATCCGAAGTGCAAAGTTCCCTGGGAAACAGGAATATGCAAAACAAATGTGGAGCCCCAGTTATGGGTCTACAACACAATGAAAGCCAGATATCCCTCAAAGGAAGGAAAACTAAGCAAAGGGGTGTCTCCATTACAGAGATCACCAAATCCACCATATTAAGTGGCCCCTATGTCAAGATCCCACTTTTTTACAAGCTTTAAGGATGTGACAGGGAAAACCTAAGCTAGGTATCCATCCACAGACAGCTGTTTCAGGGTGTTGCCCTCATCAGTGTGGAGTAGGATTCTGGCTAACCGGGAGCAATGCCTCGGAGACTACTCAAACACAACAATAGCTGACCTCAGGGAGACCAGCTACAAAACACCGCGGAGCCTCACTTAAGAGTCTCAACACAGCAATCCGAAGTGCAAAGTTCCCTGGGAAACAGGAATATGCAAAACAAATGTGGAGCCCCAGTTATGGGTCTACAACACAATGAAAGCCAGATATCCCTCAAAGGAAGGAAAACTAGCAAAGGGGTGTCTCCATTACAGAGATCACCAAATCCACCATATTAAGTGGCCCCTATGTCAAGATCCCACTTTTTACAAGCTTTAAGGATGTGACAGGGAAAACCTAAGCTAGGTATCCATCCACAGACAGCTGTTTCAGGGTGTTGCCCTCATCAGTGTGGAGTAGGATTCTGGCTAACCGGGAGCAATGCCTCGGAGACTACTCAAACACAACAATAGCTGACCTCAGGGAGACCAGCTACAAAACACCGCGGAGCCTCACTTAAGAGTCTCAACACAGCAATCCGAAGTGCAAAGTTCCCTGGGAAACAGGAATATGCAAAACAAATGTGGAGCCCCAGTTATGGGTCTACAACACAATGAAAGCCAGATATCCTCAAAGGAAGGAAAACTAAGCAAAGGGGTGTCTCCATTACAGAGATCACCAAATCCACCATATTAAGTGGCCCCTATGTCAAGATCCCACTTTTTTACAAGCTTTAAGGATGTGACAGGGAAAACCTAAGCTAGGTATCCATCCACAGACAGCTGTTTCAGGGTGTTGCCCCTCATCAGTGTGGAGTAGGATTCTGGCTAACCGGGAGCAATGCCTCGGAGACTACTCAAACACAACAATAGCTGACCTCAGGGAGACCAGCTACAAAACACCGCGGAGCCTCACTTAAGAGTCTCAACACAGCAATCCGAAGTGCAAAGTTCCCTGGGAAACAGGAATATGCAAAACAAATGTGGAGCCCCAGTTATGGGTCTACAACACAATGAAAGCCAGATATCCCTCAAAGGAAGGAAAACTAAGCAAAGGGGTGTCTCCATTACAGAGATCACCAAATCCACCATATTAAGTGGCCCCTATGTCAAGATCCCACTTTTTACAAGCTTTAAGGATGTGACAGGGAAAACCTAAGCTAGGTATCCATCCACAGACAGCTGTTTCAGGGTGTTGCCCTCATCAGTGTGGAGTAGGATTCTGGCTAACCGGGAGCAATGCCTCGGAGACTACTCAAACACAACAATAGCTGACCTCAGGGAGACCAGCTACAAAAACACCGCGGAGCCTCACTTAAGAGTCTCAACACAGCAATCCGAAGTGCAAAGTTCCCTGGGAAACAGGAATATGCAAAACAAATGTGGAGCCCCAGTTATGGGTCTACAACACAATGAAAGCCAGATATCCCTCAAAGGAAGGAAAACTAAGCAAAGGGGTGTCTCCATTACAGAGATCACCAAATCCACCATATTAAGTGGCCCCTATGTCAAGATCCCACTTTTTACAAGCTTTAAGGATGTGACAGGGAAAACCTAAGCTAGGTATCCATCCACAGACAGCTGTTTCAGGGTGTTGCCCTCATCAGTGTGGAGTAGGATTCTGGCTAACCGGGAGCAATGCCTCGGAGACTACTCAAACACAACAATAGCTGACCTCAGGGAGACCAGCTACAAAACACCGCGGAGCCTCACTTAAGAGTCTCAACACAGCAATCCGAAGTGCAAAGTTCCCTGGGAAACAGGAATATGCAAAACAAATGTGGAGCCCCAGTTATGGGTCTACAACACAATGAAAGCCAGATATCCCTCAAAGGAAGGAAAACTAAGCAAAGGGGTGTCTCCATTACAGAGATCACCAAATCCACCATATTAAGTGGCCCCTATGTCAAGATCCCACTTTTTTACAAGCTTTAAGGATGTGACAGGGAAAACCTAAGCTAGGTATCCATCCACAGACAGCTGTTTCAGGGTGTTGCCCCTCATCAGTGTGGAGTAGGATTCTGGCTAACCGGGAGCAATGCCTCGGAGACTACTCAAACACAACAATAGCTGACCTCAGGGAGACCAGCTACAAAAACACCGCGGAGCCTCACTTAAGAGTCTCAACACAGCAATCCGAAGTGCAAAGTTCCCTGGGAAACAGGAATATGCAAAACAAATGTGGAGCCCCAGTTATGGGTCTACAACACAATGAAAGCCAGATATCCCTCAAAGGAAGGAAAACTAAGCAAAGGGGTGTCTCCATTACAGAGATCACCAAATCCACCATATTAAGTGGCCCCTATGTCAAGATCCCACTTTTTACAAGCTTTAAGGATGTGACAGGGAAAACCTAAGCTAGGTATCCATCCACAGACAGCTGTTTCAGGGTGTTGCCCCTCATCAGTGTGGAGTAGGATTCTGGCTAACCGGGAGCAATGCCTCGGAGACTACTCAAACACAACAATAGCTGACCTCAGGGAGACCAGCTACAAAACACCGCGGAGCCTCACTTAAGAGTCTCAACACAGCAATCCGAAGTGCAAAGTTCCCTGGGAAACAGGAATATGCAAAACAAATGTGGAGCCCCAGTTATGGGTCTACAACACAATGAAAGCCAGATATCCCTCAAAGGAAGGAAAACTAAGCAAAGGGGTGTCTCCATTACAGAGATCACCAAATCCACCATATTAAGTGGCCCCTATGTCAAGATCCCACTTTTTTACAAGCTTTAAGGATGTGACAGGGAAAACCTAAGCTAGGTATCCATCCACAGACAGCTGTTTCAGGGTGTTGCCCTCATCAGTGTGGAGTAGGATTCTGGCTAACCGGGAGCAATGCCTCGGAGACTACTCAAACACAACAATAGCTGACCTCAGGGAGACCAGCTACAAAACACCGCGGAGCCTCACTTAAGAGTCTCAACACAGCAATCCGAAGTGCAAAGTTCCCTGGGAAACAGGAATATGCAAAACAAATGTGGAGCCCCAGTTATGGGTCTACAACACAATGAAAGCCAGATATCCCTCAAAGGAAGGAAAACTAAGCAAAGGGGTGTCTCCATTACAGAGATCACCAAATCCACCATATTAAGTGGCCCCTATGTCAAGATCCCACTTTTTTACAAGCTTTAAGGATGTGACAGGGAAAACCTAAGCTAGGTATCCATCCACAGACAGCTGTTTCAGGGTGTTGCCCTCATCAGTGTGGAGTAGGATTCTGGCTAACCGGGAGCAATGCCTCGGAGACTACTCAAACACAACAATAGCTGACCTCAGGGAGACCAGCTACAAAACACCGCGGAGCCTCACTTAAGAGTCTCAACACAGCAATCCGAAGTGCAAAGTTCCCTGGGAAACAGGAATATGCAAAACAAATGTGGAGCCCCAGTTATGGGTCTACAACACAATGAAAGCCAGATATCCCTCAAAGGAAGGAAAACTAAGCAAAGGGGTGTCTCCATTACAGAGATCACCAAATCCACCATATTAAGTGGCCCCTATGTCAAGATCCCACTTTTTACAAGCTTTAAGGATGTGACAGGGAAAACCTAAGCTAGGTATCCATCCACAGACAGCTGTTTCAGGGTGTTGCCCTCATCAGTGTGGAGTAGGATTCTGGCTAACCGGGAGCAATGCCTCGGAGACTACTCAAACACAACAATAGCTGACCTCAGGGAGACCAGCTACAAAAACACCGCGGAGCCTCACTTAAGAGTCTCAACACAGCAATCCGAAGTGCAAAGTTCCCTGGGAAACAGGAATATGCAAAACAAATGTGGAGCCCCAGTTATGGGTCTACAACACAATGAAAGCCAGATATCCTCAAAGGAAGGAAAACTAAGCAAAGGGGTGTCTCCATTACAGAGATCACCAAATCCACCATATTAAGTGGCCCCTATGTCAAGATCCCACTTTTTTACAAGCTTTAAGGATGTGACAGGGAAAACCTAAGCTAGGTATCCATCCACAGACAGCTGTTTCAGGGTGTTGCCCTCATCAGTGTGGAGTAGGATTCTGGCTAACCGGGAGCAATGCCTCGGAGACTACTCAAACACAACAATAGCTGACCTCAGGGAGACCAGCTACAAAAACACCGCGGAGCCTCACTTAAGAGTCTCAACACAGCAATCCGAAGTGCAAAGTTCCCTGGGAAACAGGAATATGCAAAACAAATGTGGAGCCCCAGTTATGGGTCTACAACACAATGAAAGCCAGATATCCCTCAAAGGAAGGAAAACTAAGCAAAGGGGTGTCTCCATTACAGAGATCACCAAATCCACCATATTAAGTGGCCCCTATGTCAAGATCCCACTTTTTTACAAGCTTTAAGGATGTGACAGGGAAAACCTAAGCTAGGTATCCATCCACAGACAGCTGTTTCAGGGTGTTGCCCTCATCAGTGTGGAGTAGGATTCTGGCTAACCGGGAGCAATGCCTCGGAGACTACTCAAACACAACAATAGCTGACCTCAGGGAGACCAGCTACAAAAACACCGCGGAGCCTCACTTAAGAGTCTCAACACAGCAATCCGAAGTGCAAAGTTCCCTGGGAAACAGGAATATGCAAACAAATGTGGAGCCCCAGTTATGGGTCTACAACACAATGAAAGCCAGATATCCTCAAAGGAAGGAAAACTAAGCAAAGGGGTGTCTCCATTACAGAGATCACCAAATCCACCATATTAAGTGGCCCCTATGTCAAGATCCCACTTTTTTACAAGCTTTAAGGATGTGACAGGGAAAACCTAAGCTAGGTATCCATCCACAGACAGCTGTTTCAGGGTGTTGCCCTCATCAGTGTGGAGTAGGATTCTGGCTAACCGGGAGCAATGCCTCGGAGACTACTCAAACACAACAATAGCTGACCTCAGGGAGACCAGCTACAAAACACCGCGGAGCCTCACTTAAGAGTCTCAACACAGCAATCCGAAGTGCAAAGTTCCCTGGGAAACAGGAATATGCAAAACAAATGTGGAGCCCCAGTTATGGGTCTACAACACAATGAAAGCCAGATATCCCTCAAAGGAAGGAAAACTAGCAAAGGGGTGTCTCCATTACAGAGATCACCAAATCCACCATATTAAGTGGCCCCTATGTCAAGATCCCACTTTTTTACAAGCTTTAAGGATGTGACAGGGAAAACCTAAGCTAGGTATCCATCCACAGACAGCTGTTTCAGGGTGTTGCCCTCATCAGTGTGGAGTAGGATTCTGGCTAACCGGGAGCAATGCCTCGGAGACTACTCAAACACAACAATAGCTGACCTCAGGGAGACCAGCTACAAAACACCGCGGAGCCTCACTTAAGAGTCTCAACACAGCAATCCGAAGTGCAAAGTTCCCTGGGAAACAGGAATATGCAAAACAAATGTGGAGCCCCAGTTATGGGTCTACAACACAATGAAAGCCAGATATCCCTCAAAGGAAGGAAAACTAAGCAAAGGGGTGTCTCCATTACAGAGATCACCAAATCCACCATATTAAGTGGCCCCTATGTCAAGATCCCACTTTTTACAAGCTTTAAGGATGTGACAGGGAAAACCTAAGCTAGGTATCCATCCACAGACAGCTGTTTCAGGGTGTTGCCCTCATCAGTGTGGAGTAGGATTCTGGCTAACCGGGAGCAATGCCTCGGAGACTACTCAAACACAACAATAGCTGACCTCAGGGAGACCAGCTACAAAAACACCGCGGAGCCTCACTTAAGAGTCTCAACACAGCAATCCGAAGTGCAAAGTTCCCTGGGAAACAGGAATATGCAAAACAAATGTGGAGCCCCAGTTATGGGTCTACAACACAATGAAAGCCAGATATCCCTCAAAGGAAGGAAAACTAAGCAAAGGGGTGTCTCCATTACAGAGATCACCAAATCCACCATATTAAGTGGCCCCTATGTCAAGATCCCACTTTTTACAAGCTTTAAGGATGTGACAGGGAAAACCTAAGCTAGGTATCCATCCACAGACAGCTGTTTCAGGGTGTTGCCCCTCATCAGTGTGGAGTAGGATTCTGGCTAACCGGGAGCAATGCCTCGGAGACTACTCAAACACAACAATAGCTGACCTCAGGGAGACCAGCTACAAAACACCGCGGAGCCTCACTTAAGAGTCTCAACACAGCAATCCGAAGTGCAAAGTTCCCTGGGAAACAGGAATATGCAAACAAATGTGGAGCCCCAGTTATGGGTCTACAACACAATGAAAGCCAGATATCCTCAAAGGAAGGAAAACTAAGCAAAGGGGTGTCTCCATTACAGAGATCACCAAATCCACCATATTAAGTGGCCCCTATGTCAAGATCCCACTTTTTACAAGCTTTAAGGATGTGACAGGGAAAACCTAAGCTAGGTATCCATCCACAGACAGCTGTTTCAGGGTGTTGCCCCTCATCAGTGTGGAGTAGGATTCTGGCTAACCGGGAGCAATGCCTCGGAGACTACTCAAACACAACAATAGCTGACCTCAGGGAGACCAGCTACAAAAACACCGCGGAGCCTCACTTAAGAGTCTCAACACAGCAATCCGAAGTGCAAAGTTCCCTGGGAAACAGGAATATGCAAAACAAATGTGGAGCCCCAGTTATGGGTCTACAACACAATGAAAGCCAGATATCCTCAAAGGAAGGAAAACTAAGCAAAGGGGTGTCTCCATTACAGAGATCACCAAATCCACCATATTAAGTGGCCCCTATGTCAAGATCCCACTTTTTTACAAGCTTTAAGGATGTGACAGGGAAAACCTAAGCTAGGTATCCATCCACAGACAGCTGTTTCAGGGTGTTGCCCCTCATCAGTGTGGAGTAGGATTCTGGCTAACCGGGAGCAATGCCTCGGAGACTACTCAAACACAACAATAGCTGACCTCAGGGAGACCAGCTACAAAACACCGCGGAGCCTCACTTAAGAGTCTCAACACAGCAATCCGAAGTGCAAAGTTCCCTGGGAAACAGGAATATGCAAAACAAATGTGGAGCCCCAGTTATGGGTCTACAACACAATGAAAGCCAGATATCCTCAAAGGAAGGAAAACTAAGCAAAGGGGTGTCTCCATTACAGAGATCACCAAATCCACCATATTAAGTGGCCCCTATGTCAAGATCCCACTTTTTTACAAGCTTTAAGGATGTGACAGGGAAAACCTAAGCTAGGTATCCATCCACAGACAGCTGTTTCAGGGTGTTGCCCTCATCAGTGTGGAGTAGGATTCTGGCTAACCGGGAGCAATGCCTCGGAGACTACTCAAACACAACAATAGCTGACCTCAGGGAGACCAGCTACAAAAACACCGCGGAGCCTCACTTAAGAGTCTCAACACAGCAATCCGAAGTGCAAAGTTCCCTGGGAAACAGGAATATGCAAAACAAATGTGGAGCCCCAGTTATGGGTCTACAACACAATGAAAGCCAGATATCCCTCAAAGGAAGGAAAACTAAGCAAAGGGGTGTCTCCATTACAGAGATCACCAAATCCACCATATTAAGTGGCCCCTATGTCAAGATCCCACTTTTTTACAAGCTTTAAGGATGTGACAGGGAAAACCTAAGCTAGGTATCCATCCACAGACAGCTGTTTCAGGGTGTTGCCCCTCATCAGTGTGGAGTAGGATTCTGGCTAACCGGGAGCAATGCCTCGGAGACTACTCAAACACAACAATAGCTGACCTCAGGGAGACCAGCTACAAAAACACCGCGGAGCCTCACTTAAGAGTCTCAACACAGCAATCCGAAGTGCAAAGTTCCCTGGGAAACAGGAATATGCAAAACAAATGTGGAGCCCCAGTTATGGGTCTACAACACAATGAAAGCCAGATATCCCTCAAAGGAAGGAAAACTAAGCAAAGGGGTGTCTCCATTACAGAGATCACCAAATCCACCATATTAAGTGGCCCCTATGTCAAGATCCCACTTTTTTACAAGCTTTAAGGATGTGACAGGGAAAACCTAAGCTAGGTATCCATCCACAGACAGCTGTTTCAGGGTGTTGCCCCTCATCAGTGTGGAGTAGGATTCTGGCTAACCGGGAGCAATGCCTCGGAGACTACTCAAACACAACAATAGCTGACCTCAGGGAGACCAGCTACAAAAACACCGCGGAGCCTCACTTAAGAGTCTCAACACAGCAATCCGAAGTGCAAAGTTCCCTGGGAAACAGGAATATGCAAAACAAATGTGGAGCCCCAGTTATGGGTCTACAACACAATGAAAGCCAGATATCCCTCAAAGGAAGGAAAACTAAGCAAAGGGGTGTCTCCATTACAGAGATCACCAAATCCACCATATTAAGTGGCCCCTATGTCAAGATCCCACTTTTTTACAAGCTTTAAGGATGTGACAGGGAAAACCTAAGCTAGGTATCCATCCACAGACAGCTGTTTCAGGGTGTTGCCCTCATCAGTGTGGAGTAGGATTCTGGCTAACCGGGAGCAATGCCTCGGAGACTACTCAAACACAACAATAGCTGACCTCAGGGAGACCAGCTACAAAAACACCGCGGAGCCTCACTTAAGAGTCTCAACACAGCAATCCGAAGTGCAAAGTTCCCTGGGAAACAGGAATATGCAAAACAAATGTGGAGCCCCAGTTATGGGTCTACAACACAATGAAAGCCAGATATCCCTCAAAGGAAGGAAAACTAAGCAAAGGGGTGTCTCCATTACAGAGATCACCAAATCCACCATATTAAGTGGCCCCTATGTCAAGATCCCACTTTTTTACAAGCTTTAAGGATGTGACAGGGAAAACCTAAGCTAGGTATCCATCCACAGACAGCTGTTTCAGGGTGTTGCCCTCATCAGTGTGGAGTAGGATTCTGGCTAACCGGGAGCAATGCCTCGGAGACTACTCAAACACAACAATAGCTGACCTCAGGGAGACCAGCTACAAAAACACCGCGGAGCCTCACTTAAGAGTCTCAACACAGCAATCCGAAGTGCAAAGTTCCCTGGGAAACAGGAATATGCAAAACAAATGTGGAGCCCCAGTTATGGGTCTACAACACAATGAAAGCCAGATATCCCTCAAAGGAAGGAAAACTAAGCAAAGGGGTGTCTCCATTACAGAGATCACCAAATCCACCATATTAAGTGGCCCCTATGTCAAGATCCCACTTTTTTACAAGCTTTAAGGATGTGACAGGGAAAACCTAAGCTAGGTATCCATCCACAGACAGCTGTTTCAGGGTGTTGCCCCTCATCAGTGTGGAGTAGGATTCTGGCTAACCGGGAGCAATGCCTCGGAGACTACTCAAACACAACAATAGCTGACCTCAGGGAGACCAGCTACAAAAACACCGCGGAGCCTCACTTAAGAGTCTCAACACAGCAATCCGAAGTGCAAAGTTCCCTGGGAAACAGGAATATGCAAAACAAATGTGGAGCCCCAGTTATGGGTCTACAACACAATGAAAGCCAGATATCCTCAAAGGAAGGAAAACTAAGCAAAGGGGTGTCTCCATTACAGAGATCACCAAATCCACCATATTAAGTGGCCCCTATGTCAAGATCCCACTTTTTACAAGCTTTAAGGATGTGACAGGGAAAACCTAAGCTAGGTATCCATCCACAGACAGCTGTTTCAGGGTGTTGCCCTCATCAGTGTGGAGTAGGATTCTGGCTAACCGGGAGCAATGCCTCGGAGACTACTCAAACACAACAATAGCTGACCTCAGGGAGACCAGCTACAAAAACACCGCGGAGCCTCACTTAAGAGTCTCAACACAGCAATCCGAAGTGCAAAGTTCCCTGGGAAACAGGAATATGCAAAACAAATGTGGAGCCCCAGTTATGGGTCTACAACACAATGAAAGCCAGATATCCCTCAAAGGAAGGAAAACTAAGCAAAGGGGTGTCTCCATTACAGAGATCACCAAATCCACCATATTAAGTGGCCCCTATGTCAAGATCCCACTTTTTTACAAGCTTTAAGGATGTGACAGGGAAAACCTAAGCTAGGTATCCATCCACAGACAGCTGTTTCAGGGTGTTGCCCCTCATCAGTGTGGAGTAGGATTCTGGCTAACCGGGAGCAATGCCTCGGAGACTACTCAAACACAACAATAGCTGACCTCAGGGAGACCAGCTACAAAAACACCGCGGAGCCTCACTTAAGAGTCTCAACACAGCAATCCGAAGTGCAAAGTTCCCTGGGAAACAGGAATATGCAAAACAAATGTGGAGCCCCAGTTATGGGTCTACAACACAATGAAAGCCAGATATCCCTCAAAGGAAGGAAAACTAGCAAAGGGGTGTCTCCATTACAGAGATCACCAAATCCACCATATTAAGTGGCCCCTATGTCAAGATCCCACTTTTTACAAGCTTTAAGGATGTGACAGGGAAAACCTAAGCTAGGTATCCATCCACAGACAGCTGTTTCAGGGTGTTGCCCCTCATCAGTGTGGAGTAGGATTCTGGCTAACCGGGAGCAATGCCTCGGAGACTACTCAAACACAACAATAGCTGACCTCAGGGAGACCAGCTACAAAACACCGCGGAGCCTCACTTAAGAGTCTCAACACAGCAATCCGAAGTGCAAAGTTCCCTGGGAAACAGGAATATGCAAAACAAATGTGGAGCCCCAGTTATGGGTCTACAACACAATGAAAGCCAGATATCCCTCAAAGGAAGGAAAACTAAGCAAAGGGGTGTCTCCATTACAGAGATCACCAAATCCACCATATTAAGTGGCCCCTATGTCAAGATCCCACTTTTTACAAGCTTTAAGGATGTGACAGGGAAAACCTAAGCTAGGTATCCATCCACAGACAGCTGTTTCAGGGTGTTGCCCTCATCAGTGTGGAGTAGGATTCTGGCTAACCGGGAGCAATGCCTCGGAGACTACTCAAACACAACAATAGCTGACCTCAGGGAGACCAGCTACAAAACACCGCGGAGCCTCACTTAAGAGTCTCAACACAGCAATCCGAAGTGCAAAGTTCCCTGGGAAACAGGAATATGCAAAACAAATGTGGAGCCCCAGTTATGGGTCTACAACACAATGAAAGCCAGATATCCCTCAAAGGAAGGAAAACTAAGCAAAGGGGTGTCTCCATTACAGAGATCACCAAATCCACCATATTAAGTGGCCCCTATGTCAAGATCCCACTTTTTTACAAGCTTTAAGGATGTGACAGGGAAAACCTAAGCTAGGTATCCATCCACAGACAGCTGTTTCAGGGTGTTGCCCTCATCAGTGTGGAGTAGGATTCTGGCTAACCGGGAGCAATGCCTCGGAGACTACTCAAACACAACAATAGCTGACCTCAGGGAGACCAGCTACAAAAACACCGCGGAGCCTCACTTAAGAGTCTCAACACAGCAATCCGAAGTGCAAAGTTCCCTGGGAAACAGGAATATGCAAAACAAATGTGGAGCCCCAGTTATGGGTCTACAACACAATGAAAGCCAGATATCCCTCAAAGGAAGGAAAACTAAGCAAAGGGGTGTCTCCATTACAGAGATCACCAAATCCACCATATTAAGTGGCCCCTATGTCAAGATCCCACTTTTTTACAAGCTTTAAGGATGTGACAGGGAAAACCTAAGCTAGGTATCCATCCACAGACAGCTGTTTCAGGGTGTTGCCCCTCATCAGTGTGGAGTAGGATTCTGGCTAACCGGGAGCAATGCCTCGGAGACTACTCAAACACAACAATAGCTGACCTCAGGGAGACCAGCTACAAAAACACCGCGGAGCCTCACTTAAGAGTCTCAACACAGCAATCCGAAGTGCAAAGTTCCCTGGGAAACAGGAATATGCAAAACAAATGTGGAGCCCCAGTTATGGGTCTACAACACAATGAAAGCCAGATATCCCTCAAAGGAAGGAAAACTAAGCAAAGGGGTGTCTCCATTACAGAGATCACCAAATCCACCATATTAAGTGGCCCCTATGTCAAGATCCCACTTTTTACAAGCTTTAAGGATGTGACAGGGAAAACCTAAGCTAGGTATCCATCCACAGACAGCTGTTTCAGGGTGTTGCCCCTCATCAGTGTGGAGTAGGATTCTGGCTAACCGGGAGCAATGCCTCGGAGACTACTCAAACACAACAATAGCTGACCTCAGGGAGACCAGCTACAAAACACCGCGGAGCCTCACTTAAGAGTCTCAACACAGCAATCCGAAGTGCAAAGTTCCCTGGGAAACAGGAATATGCAAAACAAATGTGGAGCCCCAGTTATGGGTCTACAACACAATGAAAGCCAGATATCCTCAAAGGAAGGAAAACTAAGCAAAGGGGTGTCTCCATTACAGAGATCACCAAATCCACCATATTAAGTGGCCCCTATGTCAAGATCCCACTTTTTTACAAGCTTTAAGGATGTGACAGGGAAAACCTAAGCTAGGTATCCATCCACAGACAGCTGTTTCAGGGTGTTGCCCTCATCAGTGTGGAGTAGGATTCTGGCTAACCGGGAGCAATGCCTCGGAGACTACTCAAACACAACAATAGCTGACCTCAGGGAGACCAGCTACAAAAACACCGCGGAGCCTCACTTAAGAGTCTCAACACAGCAATCCGAAGTGCAAAGTTCCCTGGGAAACAGGAATATGCAAACAAATGTGGAGCCCCAGTTATGGGTCTACAACACAATGAAAGCCAGATATCCCTCAAAGGAAGGAAAACTAAGCAAAGGGGTGTCTCCATTACAGAGATCACCAAATCCACCATATTAAGTGGCCCCTATGTCAAGATCCCACTTTTTTACAAGCTTTAAGGATGTGACAGGGAAAACCTAAGCTAGGTATCCATCCACAGACAGCTGTTTCAGGGTGTTGCCCTCATCAGTGTGGAGTAGGATTCTGGCTAACCGGGAGCAATGCCTCGGAGACTACTCAAACACAACAATAGCTGACCTCAGGGAGACCAGCTACAAAAACACCGCGGAGCCTCACTTAAGAGTCTCAACACAGCAATCCGAAGTGCAAAGTTCCCTGGGAAACAGGAATATGCAAAACAAATGTGGAGCCCCAGTTATGGGTCTACAACACAATGAAAGCCAGATATCCTCAAAGGAAGGAAAACTAAGCAAAGGGGTGTCTCCATTACAGAGATCACCAAATCCACCATATTAAGTGGCCCCTATGTCAAGATCCCACTTTTTTACAAGCTTTAAGGATGTGACAGGGAAAACCTAAGCTAGGTATCCATCCACAGACAGCTGTTTCAGGGTGTTGCCCTCATCAGTGTGGAGTAGGATTCTGGCTAACCGGGAGCAATGCCTCGGAGACTACTCAAACACAACAATAGCTGACCTCAGGGAGACCAGCTACAAAACACCGCGGAGCCTCACTTAAGAGTCTCAACACAGCAATCCGAAGTGCAAAGTTCCCTGGGAAACAGGAATATGCAAAACAAATGTGGAGCCCCAGTTATGGGTCTACAACACAATGAAAGCCAGATATCCCTCAAAGGAAGGAAAACTAAGCAAAGGGGTGTCTCCATTACAGAGATCACCAAATCCACCATATTAAGTGGCCCCTATGTCAAGATCCCACTTTTTTACAAGCTTTAAGGATGTGACAGGGAAAACCTAAGCTAGGTATCCATCCACAGACAGCTGTTTCAGGGTGTTGCCCTCATCAGTGTGGAGTAGGATTCTGGCTAACCGGGAGCAATGCCTCGGAGACTACTCAAACACAACAATAGCTGACCTCAGGGAGACCAGCTACAAAAACACCGCGGAGCCTCACTTAAGAGTCTCAACACAGCAATCCGAAGTGCAAAGTTCCCTGGGAAACAGGAATATGCAAAACAAATGTGGAGCCCCAGTTATGGGTCTACAACACAATGAAAGCCAGATATCCCTCAAAGGAAGGAAAACTAAGCAAAGGGGTGTCTCCATTACAGAGATCACCAAATCCACCATATTAAGTGGCCCCTATGTCAAGATCCCACTTTTTTACAAGCTTTAAGGATGTGACAGGGAAAACCTAAGCTAGGTATCCATCCACAGACAGCTGTTTCAGGGTGTTGCCCCTCATCAGTGTGGAGTAGGATTCTGGCTAACCGGGAGCAATGCCTCGGAGACTACTCAAACACAACAATAGCTGACCTCAGGGAGACCAGCTACAAAAACACCGCGGAGCCTCACTTAAGAGTCTCAACACAGCAATCCGAAGTGCAAAGTTCCCTGGGAAACAGGAATATGCAAAACAAATGTGGAGCCCCAGTTATGGGTCTACAACACAATGAAAGCCAGATATCCCTCAAAGGAAGGAAAACTAAGCAAAGGGGTGTCTCCATTACAGAGATCACCAAATCCACCATATTAAGTGGCCCCTATGTCAAGATCCCACTTTTTTACAAGCTTTAAGGATGTGACAGGGAAAACCTAAGCTAGGTATCCATCCACAGACAGCTGTTTCAGGGTGTTGCCCCTCATCAGTGTGGAGTAGGATTCTGGCTAACCGGGAGCAATGCCTCGGAGACTACTCAAACACAACAATAGCTGACCTCAGGGAGACCAGCTACAAAAACACCGCGGAGCCTCACTTAAGAGTCTCAACACAGCAATCCGAAGTGCAAAGTTCCCTGGGAAACAGGAATATGCAAAACAAATGTGGAGCCCCAGTTATGGGTCTACAACACAATGAAAGCCAGATATCCCTCAAAGGAAGGAAAACCAAGCAAAGGGGTGTCTCCATTACAGAGATCACCAAATCCACCATATTAAGTGGCCCCTATGTCAAGATCCCACTTTTTTACAAGCTTTAAGGATGTGACAGGGAAAACCTAAGCTAGGTATCCATCCACAGACAGCTGTTTCAGGGTGTTGCCCTCATCAGTGTGGAGTAGGATTCTGGCTAACCGGGAGCAATGCCTCGGAGACTACTCAAACACAACAATAGCTGACCTCAGGGAGACCAGCTACAAAAACACCGCGGAGCCTCACTTAAGAGTCTCAACACAGCAATCCGAAGTGCAAAGTTCCCTGGGAAACAGGAATATGCAAAACAAATGTGGAGCCCCAGTTATGGGTCTACAACACAATGAAAGCCAGATATCCCTCAAAGGAAGGAAAACTAGCAAAGGGGTGTCTCCATTACAGAGATCACCAAATCCACCATATTAAGTGGCCCCTATGTCAAGATCCCACTTTTTACAAGCTTTAAGGATGTGACAGGGAAAACCTAAGCTAGGTATCCATCCACAGACAGCTGTTTCAGGGTGTTGCCCCTCATCAGTGTGGAGTAGGATTCTGGCTAACCGGGAGCAATGCCTCGGAGACTACTCAAACACAACAATAGCTGACCTCAGGGAGACCAGCTACAAAAACACCGCGGAGCCTCACTTAAGAGTCTCAACACAGCAATCCGAAGTGCAAAGTTCCCTGGGAAACAGGAATATGCAAAACAAATGTGGAGCCCCAGTTATGGGTCTACAACACAATGAAAGCCAGATATCCCTCAAAGGAAGGAAAACTAAGCAAAGGGGTGTCTCCATTACAGAGATCACCAAATCCACCATATTAAGTGGCCCCTATGTCAAGATCCCACTTTTTTACAAGCTTTAAGGATGTGACAGGGAAAACCTAAGCTAGGTATCCATCCACAGACAGCTGTTTCAGGGTGTTGCCCCTCATCAGTGTGGAGTAGGATTCTGGCTAACCGGGAGCAATGCCTCGGAGACTACTCAAACACAACAATAGCTGACCTCAGGGAGACCAGCTACAAAACACCGCGGAGCCTCACTTAAGAGTCTCAACACAGCAATCCGAAGTGCAAAGTTCCCTGGGAAACAGGAATATGCAAAACAAATGTGGAGCCCCAGTTATGGGTCTACAACACAATGAAAGCCAGATATCCTCAAAGGAAGGAAAACTAAGCAAAGGGGTGTCTCCATTACAGAGATCACCAAATCCACTCATATTAAGTGGCCCCTATGTCAAGATCCCACTTTTTTACAAGCTTTAAGGATGTGACAGGGAAAACCTAAGCTAGGTATCCATCCACAGACAGCTGTTTCAGGGTGTTGCCCTCATCAGTGTGGAGTAGGATTCTGGCTAACCGGGAGCAATGCCTCGGAGACTACTCAAACACAACAATAGCTGACCTCAGGGAGACCAGCTACAAAAACACCGCGGAGCCTCACTTAAGAGTCTCAACACAGCAATCCGAAGTGCAAAGTTCCCTGGGAAACAGGAATATGCAAAACAAATGTGGAGCCCCAGTTATGGGTCTACAACACAATGAAAGCCAGATATCCCTCAAAGGAAGGAAAACCAAGCAAAGGGGTGTCTCCATTACAGAGATCACCAAATCCACCATATTAAGTGGCCCCTATGTCAAGATCCCACTTTTTACAAGCTTTAAGGATGTGACAGGGAAAACCTAAGCTAGGTATCCATCCACAGACAGCTGTTTCAGGGTGTTGCCCTCATCAGTGTGGGAGTAGGATTCTGGCTAACCGGGAGCAATGCCTCGGAGACTACTCAAACACAACAATAGCTGACCTCAGGGAGACCAGCTACAAAACACCGCGGAGCCTCACTTAAGAGTCTCAACACAGCAATCCGAAGTGCAAAGTTCCTGGGAAACAGGAATATGCAAACAAATGTGGAGCCCCAGTTATGGGTCTACAACACAATGAAAGCCAGATATCCTCAAAGGAAGGAAAACTAAGCAAAGGGGTGTCTCCATTACAGAGATCACCAAATCCACCATATTAAGTGGCCCCTATGTCAAGATCCCACTTTTTTACAAGCTTTAAGGATGTGACAGGGAAAACCTAAGCTAGGTATCCATCCACAGACAGCTGTTTCAGGGTGTTGCCCTCATCAGTGTGGAGTAGGATTCTGGCTAACCGGGAGCAATGCCTCGGAGACTACTCAAACACAACAATAGCTGACCTCAGGGAGACCAGCTACAAAAACACCGCGGAGCCTCACTTAAGAGTCTCAACACAGCAATCCGAAGTGCAAAGTTCCCTGGGAAACAGGAATATGCAAAACAAATGTGGAGCCCCAGTTATGGGTCTACAACACAATGAAAGCCAGATATCCCTCAAAGGAAGGAAAACTAAGCAAAGGGGTGTCTCCATTACAGAGATCACCAAATCCACCATATTAAGTGGCCCCTATGTCAAGATCCCACTTTTTTACAAGCTTTAAGGATGTGACAGGGAAAACCTAAGCTAGGTATCCATCCACAGACAGCTGTTTCAGGGTGTTGCCCCTCATCAGTGTGGAGTAGGATTCTGGCTAACCGGGAGCAATGCCTCGGAGACTACTCAAACACAACAATAGCTGACCTCAGGGAGACCAGCTACAAAACACCGCGGAGCCTCACTTAAGAGTCTCAACACAGCAATCTGAAGTGCAAAGTTCCCTGGGAAACAGGAATATGCAAAACAAATGTGGAGCCCCAGTTATGGGTCTACAACACAATGAAAGCCAGATATCCTCAAAGGAAGGAAAACCAAGCAAAGGGGTGTCTCCATTACAGAGATCACCAAATCCACCATATTAAGTGGCCCCTATGTCAAGATCCCACTTTTTTACAAGCTTTAAGGATGTGACAGGGAAAACCTAAGCTAGGTATCCATCCACAGACAGCTGTTTCAGGGTGTTGCCCCTCATCAGTGTGGAGTAGGATTCTGGCTAACCGGGAGCAATGCCTCGGAGACTACTCAAACACAACAATAGCTGACCTCAGGGAGACCAGCTACAAAACACCGCGGAGCCTCACTTAAGAGTCTCAACACAGCAATCCGAAGTGCAAAGTTCCCTGGGAAACAGGAATATGCAAACAAATGTGGAGCCCCAGTTATGGGTCTACAACACAATGAAAGCCAGATATCCTCAAAGGAAGGAAAACCAAGCAAAGGGGTGTCTCCATTACAGAGATCACCAAATCCACTCATATTAAGTGGCCCCTATGTCAAGATCCCACTTTTTTACAAGCTTTAAGGATGTGACAGGGAAAACCTAAGCTAGGTATCCATCCACAGACAGCTGTTTCAGGGTGTTGCCCTCATCAGTGTGGAGTAGGATTCTGGCTAACCGGGAGCAATGCCTCGGAGACTACTCAAACACAACAATAGCTGACCTCAGGGAGACCAGCTACAAAACACCGCGGAGCCTCACTTAAGAGTCTCAACACAGCAATCCGAAGTGCAAAGTTCCCTGGGAAACAGGAATATGCAAACAAATGTGGAGCCCCAGTTATGGGTCTACAACACAATGAAAGCCAGATATCCCTCAAAGGAAGGAAAACTAAGCAAAGGGGTGTCTCCATTACAGAGATCACCAAATCCACCATATTAAGTGGCCCCTATGTCAAGATCCCACTTTTTTACAAGCTTTAAGGATGTGACAGGGAAAACCTAAGCTAGGTATCCATCCACAGACAGCTGTTTCAGGGTGTTGCCCCTCATCAGTGTGGAGTAGGATTCTGGCTAACCGGGAGCAATGCCTCGGAGACTACTCAAACACAACAATAGCTGACCTCAGGGAGACCAGCTACAAAACACCGCGGAGCCTCACTTAAGAGTCTCAACACAGCAATCCGAAGTGCAAAGTTCCCTGGGAAACAGGAATATGCAAACAAATGTGGAGCCCCAGTTATGGGTCTACAACACAATGAAAGCCAGATATCCTCAAAGGAAGGAAAACCAAGCAAAGGGGTGTCTCCATTACAGAGATCACCAAATCCACCATATTAAGTGGCCCCTATGTCAAGATCCCACTTTTTACAAGCTTTAAGGATGTGACAGGGAAAACCTAAGCTAGGTATCCATCCACAGACAGCTGTTTCAGGGTGTTGCCCTCATCAGTGTGGAGTAGGATTCTGGCTAACCGGGAGCAATGCCTCGGAGACTACTCAAACACAACAATAGCTGACCTCAGGGAGACCAGCTACAAAAACACCGCGGAGCCTCACTTAAGAGTCTCAACACAGCAATCCGAAGTGCAAAGTTCCCTGGGAAACAGGAATATGCAAAACAAAATGTGGAGCCCCAGTTATGGGTCTACAACACAATGAAAGCCAGATATCCCTCAAAGGAAGGAAAACCAAGCAAAGGGGTGTCTCCATTACAGAGATCACCAAATCCACCATATTAAGTGGCCCCTATGTCAAGATCCCACATTTTTACAAGCTTTAAGGATGTGACAGGGAAAACCTGGGCTAGGTATCCATCCACAGACAGCTGTTTCAGGGTGTTGCCCCTCATCAGTGTGGGAGTAGGATTCTGGCTAACCGGGAGCAATGCCTCGGAGACTACTCAAACACAACAATAGCTGACCCTCAGGGAGACCAGCCACAAAACACCGCGGGAGCCCTCACTTAAGAGTCTCAACACAGCAATCCGATGTGCTATAGTTCCCTGGGAAACAGGAATATGCAAAATAAAATGTGGAGCCTCCCAGTTATGGGTCTACAACACAATGAAAGCCAGATATCCTCAAAGGAAGGGAAAACCAAGCAACGGGGTGTCTCCATTACAGAGATCACCAAATCCACCATATTAAGTGGCCCCTATGTCAAGATCCCACTTTTTTACAAGCTTTAAGGATGTGACAGGGAAAACCTAAGCTAGGTATCCATCCACAGACAGCTCGTTTCCAGGGTGTTGCCCCTCATCAGTGTGGAGTAGGATTCTGGCCAACCGGGAGCAATGCCTCGGAGACTACTCAAACACAACAACAGCTGACCTCAGGGAGACCAGCTACAAAAACACCGCGGAGCCTCACTTAAGAGTCTCAACACAGCAATCCGGAAGTGCAAAGTTCCCTGGGAAACAGGAATATGCAACACAAATGTGTAGCCCCAGTTATGGGTCTACAACACAATGAAAGCCAGATATCCTCTCAAAGGGAAGGGAAAACTCAAGCAAAGGGGTGTCTCCATTACAGAGATCACACAAACCACCATATTAAGTGGCCCCTATGTCAAGATCCCACTTTTTTTACAAGCTTTAAGGATGTGACAGGAAACCTGAGCTAGGTATCCATCCACAGACAGCTGTTTCAGGGTGTTGCCCCTCATCAGTGTGGAGTAGGATTCTGGCTAACCGGGTGCAATGCCTCGGAGACTACTCAAACACAACAATAGCTGACCTCAGGGAGACCAGCTACAAAAAAACACAGCGGAGCCTCACTTAAGAGTCTCAACACAGCAATCCGAAGTGCAAAGTTCCCTGGGAAACAGGAATATGCAAAACAAATGTGGAGCCCCAGTTATGGGTCTACAACACAATGAAAGCCAGATATCCCTCAAAGGAAGGAAAACCAAGCAAAGGGGTGTCTCCATTACAGAGATCACCAAATCCACCATATTAAGTGGCCCCTATGTCAAGATCCCACTTTTTTACAAGCTTTAAGGATGTGACAGGGAAAACCTAAGCTAGGTATCCATCCACAGACAGCTGTTTCAGGGTGTTGCCCCTCATCAGTGTGGAGTAGGATTCTGGCTAACCGGGAGCAATGCCTCGGAGACTACTCAAACACAACAATAGCTGATCTCAGGGAGACCAGCTACAAAAAAACACCGCGGAGCCTCACTTAAGAGTCTCAACACAGCAATCCGAAGTGCAAAGTTCCCTGGGAAACAGGAATATGCAAAACAAATGTGGAGCCCCAGTTATGGGTCTACAACACAATCTACAACACAATGAAAGCCAGATATCCCTCAAAGGAAGGAAAACCAAGCAAAGGGGTGTCTCCATTACAGAGATCACCAAATCCACCATATTAAGTGGCCCCTATGTCAAGATCCCACTTTTTTACAAGCTTTAAGGATGTGACAGGGAAAACCTAAGCTAGGTATCCATCCACAGACAGCTGTTTCAGGGTGTTGCCCCTCATCAGTGTGGAGTAGGATTCTGGCTAACCGGGAGCAATGCCTCGGAGACTACTCAAACACAACAATAGCTGATCTCAGGAGACCAGCTACAAAAAAACACAGCGGAGCCTCACTTAGAGTCTCAACACAGCAATCCGAAGTGCAAAGTTCCCTGGGAAACAGGAATATGCAAAACAAATGTGGAGCCCCAGTTATGGGTCTACAACACAATGAAAGCCAGATATCCCTCAAAGGAAGGAAAACCAAGCAAAGGGGTGTCTCCATTACAGAGATCACCAAATCCACCATATTAAGTGGCCCCTATGTCAAGATCCCACTTTTTTACAAGCTTTAAGGATGTGACAGAGAAAACCTAAGCTAGATATCCATCCACAGACAGCTGTTTCAGGGTGTTGCCCCTCAAAGGAAGGAAAACCAAGCAAGGGGTGTCTCCATTACAGAGATCACCAAATCCACCATATTAAGTGGCCCCTATGTCAAGATCCCACTTTTTTACAAGCTTTAAGGATGTGACAGGGAAAACCTAAGCTAGGTATCCATCCACAGACAGCTGTTTCAGGGTGTTGCTCCTCTTCAGTGTGGAGTAGGATTCTGGCTAATCGTGAGCAATGCCTTGGAGACTACTCAAACACAACAATAGCTGACCTCAGGGAGACCAGCTACAAAAAAACACCGCGGAGCCTCACTTAAGAGTCTCAACACAGCAATCCGAAGTGCAAAGTTCCCTGGGAAACAGGAATATGCAAAACAAATGTGGAGCCCCAGTTATGGGTCTACAACACAATGAAAGCCAGATATCCCTCAAAGGAAGGAAAAACCAAGCAAAGGGGTGTCTCCATTACAGAGATCACCAAATCCACCATATTAAGTGGCCCCTATGTCAAGATCCCACTTTTTTACAAGCTTTAAGGATGTGACAGGGAAAACCTAAGCTAGGTATC